>JAQFXN010000848.1:0-18199 GCA_034693365.1 Liacarus xylariae
GTCTCCGAAAAATTACCAAAATATCCCCTGTGATGAAGAATTTTACCTTCGAAAAAGTAACCCCCTCCCCCTATGTGACTTTGAGGCTCTTATCAGTACCCTATATCCCCCTGACTTTTTGGTCTTTGTCCATCACTACAACATAATTACGATGTAACCCCTTATATTTTGGTATTTGTCTAAATCTTTTAATCAAATCTAGCAATGCAATTTTACGCGAACGTCTAGTTACTAGACTCTAGTATATTTATATATTCAATAAAAAAATGAAAAATAATTTTAACAACTAAAAAATTAATTTTTACAAGTCTCGCAGAATTAGTATATTTTTAAAAAGCATTCACTTATTAGGTATTTATTCCATAATGTAGCATTGAACATTAAAGATTGAAGAAATAGATTTCTGAAAATGAAATTGAAAAAGTTTTTGAAAACTCAAAATTGATGTAAACATAATAATTAGAGAACTTTAATGACTATTGAACTTGAATGAAATGCGATATTTAGTGAATAAAATAAATCATATTTCAAATAAAATAATTAATATTTACGGGTTTGGGATAATCATTGATATATAATAATAAATGACTGCTTTAATCGAAATTTTCTTTATATCAAAATAACAGAGCAATGAATACTATTTCTATCAGAAGTGAAGGTAAAATACAGCCACTCCTGACGTAATAGCTATCCGTCATTCAGTGCTCCACAGCCTTTAGCTCACAGATCAAGAATTACAGAACTAGACTGGCTTTCAAGCATAATATAACCTATGTTTCTATTATGCGTTTGACTTGACTTCACATATCGAGTCAATAAGAGGTTCTCTCTCTAAGCAAATGCCAACAAATAAGAGATAACTTCACATAACTTTCCGATAAAATAGTTTTTAGTTAATCACATGTTTATATATTTTCGATTTAATGTTTATTTTCTAAATGAAATTTCAAATTAGAAAGTTATGAAAACGAAGAATCGATACAAATTCAATGAAACTTAACTACTTTTATCCATAGCTCAAAATTTAAACAACAGGTAAGAACTTTTTCTTTTCCACTATTACTAAACTATTGTATATTTCATAATGCGATTTTAGAATTATGTTCTAGTTTGTTCAATTTTTAATTTTCAATTATATTATTACATTTTAAAACGAATAGTTGAAAATTGTTCAATAGTTAAAACGAATTTATTTTGTATTTATAGATAAATAGATAATAAAATCTGGAATAAGTGTCAAAATATAAAATGAATACTATTTTAATTATAGTTCGGATAAGTTTGATATCGTTTTGATTAAATAAAAATCATGAATGAGAGTTGGATTTACACCAATTAATTCAAATCTTTAACTCTTTTGGTCATAAAATATTCGTTTTTAAAATATTCTTAATATGAATGGAAAAATCAATAAACTCTTAGACTATAATTGATATTTAAAATAAATACAAAGCAATATGTGTTACCACTCTTTCTCTGAAACGTGATCTTTGTTAAGATGAGTCAACTATTTTCATGCATTTGATTCAACATTAGAGCTCAAAGCGATATAACTAAATAAAACACATTTAATGCAATTTCACGCCTGTTTAACATTAACCACATTAACCGATAACAATAATAAGGAGTTATATTTTGTGCATTCATTCGCTAAATCAGAAACAATTTATGTATTGATTATTGAGCAAAAAATTTATTTAGCGCTTTATGTAATCAATTTATTGGAAAATAATTATAATTTATAAAACGAATCAATCAGACAAATACATAAATTAAGTTCAAACCAAATAAGGCTTTCAAAAGCATTCTTGTATTCAAACGAACTAAACTTTTTTTTAAAGTCTGTTATCATTTAAAACGTATAAATCATTGAATTACAGTTCAAAATCGATTCCTATGGTTGGAGAAAACAATTTAGCGATGAATAGTCTGATAAAACCAAAGAAATAAATTGAAATTAAGTGATGTTAATTGAAACAGCTCTGCAATTGAAATAATCCAAGAATTTCTACTCAAATGATTGTATATGTGTTAAATTAAAACCATTTGATGACTTTATCTTATATCTTTAAAAGAAACTTCTTTCAGATCACCACGTGCTTCACTATAATAGTAATATACAGTTAAACATTTAATCAGTAATTTTGTATACTTTATTAATAAAATAAATTATTTGACTTATGTTTTTGCAATATTATTGACTCAATGTTTAACTGTATATGCCTTCTATACTGAAGCACATCGTAATCTTCTTAATCTTGTAAGAAAAGTTGCTTTTAAATGTCATTGTTTTGAAATAATTGTTCTCATATTTTGAATTTTTTAAACAATGCTTTCGTAATATGATATTTAGATTTAGTTAATTTTGTGCAAAATTTTCTTCAATTCAATAATTTACACAAAAACGCGTTTAATACTTGTATTTTGCAAATAAAAAACAATCAAATTATGTATTGTAAGGCTTTTGAATGATTTTTAAAAATAATTCGCCTCTCCATCCATGTCGTCCTGACTAACCCAGCCTTGGCCTTCACTAACTACATCGTAAGAGTACTTCTTTTTCATTCTTAAGAGCATATCTGAGTTATCCAGCGTTTAATAGTGTTGAGTACTGTTTCTTTAAAGTTCGTAAAACACAAAACTCCCACAAATCATAATAGTTTTTGATCGCCTTTTGGCAGTTCTTGAATTCAAGTCAACAAATACTTCTATTATTCTATATTTAAAAATACGATTAAGTGTTTCAATACTTTGACGTCGAATTACTACATATCAAACAATTAATGTTTTGATACTAAATAAATACAACAAATGATATCTTAATTAGAAAACTATTCGTTATTCATATCTAATTATAATTTATTTTCATTGAATTCTTTAAAGACGATTGAATGGGAAATAAATGGGCTCTAAAGATGTCAATAAATGTGTTCAGAATTCATATGTGGTCTGCTTTGCATCGAACAGGGATGCAATGTCTTAAATATTTGGGTGTTGTATGAAATGTATGAAAAAGTTTTTTATTGTATAACATTTAACGGCAGGAAATACTCTGGTCTTACAGTCGCCACATTTCGTAACGCAATAGTATTGGTTTGAAATTAACTTCTTTAAACTCCGAAAGCACTGTAGAGCACATGACACCCACCAATATTTTTCAACCTGAATAATAATCATTTATTTTATATAAATTTTATTTATGTCGGATAAGGCTCGCGAATGACTCGACTCGATATACATTTAGATTTGTTTAACGAGTTGTGTTGTGTTGGGTTGAGTTCAAGATATAGAATAGTTAGTTCAATGCTGTGAACCGGCCTTTAAGGAAACACTTGGTTTAGATTCTAAACTTTAGAAAACAAATATTATTAAAACTTTTTTGACTAATAAAATATACTGTAAATAGAAAATGAAACTGAACATAATTAATCAAATACGCCAATTAAATTCACCTGATTGATATATTTGAATAAAATCTCAATTTTACACCCAGACTATAGTGCCAACACATGACTAATGTATTCTATTGTTAATTTATTATTCTATGGCTATTAAAGCATTAAAGATTTCCGTTAATTTTGAAATAATGAACAATTATTATATAAAATGACTCAAATTTATTACTTAATCCAATATGTTTTTACTTGATTTGCAAATTACTTAACAATCAAATGAGAAATAGTATTACAACAGGGTATTCGAGTTGAATTCAACTATCTCATTTTATGATACTGTCACTGTAACAGTACCGTATAAATTGACCCAATATGAAAATGCTTAGAATCCATTGATTGGATCACTTTAGACGACTCTTCTTACAAGAGTTGTGGAACAACTTCTCCACTAAATTGTGATTTATAATCATTGATAACAATTATAAATCATATAAATGATGAGAGAATCAACAAATAAATTTAAATTCAAGTATTTGAAAGCTTTTTATAGTTTTGTTCAAAACCTGATTTATTTAACATTATTTAATGTGTAAACCAATACAAAGTTTATATTACAAATCCTCGTATTCTTGAAAACCCTTTCCTGAATAATGATGTGAAACCACTCTATTTTAAGATAACTACAAATTATTTGTCGAGAGATTTATAATTCTAATGATTAGATTAAGTTTATCGAAGTTTTCCTTATATTTCAAGCTATTATAGTAAGCGATAAGTAATGTCTTTAAAAGTAAAGTCGAATTATTGTCCGATTATTACATTATTTCAATTGAGTCTATGTTTTGTGCAATACATGTAATACCAAAACAAAAGATTGAATAATAATTTTCTAACTTTTAAAAAAACAATTAAACAGAATTTTGATATAGTCTTCAAATTAGTAGTAATTCATTCATATTATTTTGTGATTAAATGAAATGATAAACATTTTAAACCAATTAAATGAATGAAATGATTTACGAGTTTTTAATTTGCGTTTTAATAGATTTGTTGAAATCATTTCACTGAAAAATGTTTATCAGTTTTATTGATATTAAGGTCTTAACAGTTGATTAAATCGTTTTATTCAACTTATAATTTATTCGTTTATTGTTTTCTCAATTAGATTACAAATGACTAAGAATTGAAATAAAGAAGTGATTAATTGAAACGAATTGTCGATTCTGTAAATCCATTAATTCAAGAATATATTTAAGATGAGGCGAGCGATTAGTTCTAAACACCTGTTCCTTATATTCCTGGTCTATATATTACTGCCATTTTGTAAAACTGTTGATTTCGGCAGAACTAATGGAAATATCACTGAAACCCATATTTCAAACTCAACTAATCATATCTACACTTTCGCAAAGTCTAATTCATTCATAAGAATCGATACAAACTACTCATGGAATATATTGAGACCGAGAGAAGTAATATTCCAATTCCGAAGTGATCGCCCGCACGGACTACTCATGTATAGCACAGTCGTGAATCCGCTGTCGGGGTTTCCAGTCTATGAACTCTATGTTATGCTCGAAAACGGAAGACTCAAAATAATCCATGAGTTCGGTCCCGAACAGAAGTCATTTTTCATAGGCCAGGGCTTAAATCACGACCAGTTCCATACCGTTAAAGTCACTATTAATCCATTGAATGGCTCTTTGACTGCGCTTTTAGATAATCACAATAGGAATCACAAAAACAATGGAATGAAAATAGTATTGACTTCTTTAGCAAATTATATGCAGAAGAAGACACAAAACCCCATATATTCTGTGCTATTCTTCGGCGGATTCAACACCAAAAGGCCTATAACTCATCAACAGTATAGTGTCCGACGATTTGTCGGTTGTATCGGAAAAATAAAATTCCGTATTCTTTCAAACTCTTTAAGCAATGAATTGACAGAAAGTCAAACAAATAAATATAAATTCGTTGAGATATCAGACTTCGATGGACTACAAAACGGTTGTATAAATCTGTGCAGAAAATTAGACTTATGTGCAAACAATGCTCAATGTATTAATCACTACACTTACACCAGTTGTGATTGTTTCGGCACTAAACGGGAGGACTGGCATTGCAGGAGCTATAATATATCAGTGCTCACTCTACGCGGCTATTCATTTGTCTCATACAAACTCTACGACTATAAAGATAAAGTGCACTCCGATGTCAATCGCATCAGTTTTCATCTCAAGACTCAAACTAAATATGCAATTCTACTCTATGCTCGTGGAGAACAACCTCTCCATAACTATATCGCAACTTATTTGCAAAATGGATTCCTACAGTTCGATATGGACTTAGGAGACGGACCAATCACTGCCTCTGTGAACAATACTGTCTTGTCTGATGACAAATGGCATAATATAACTATAAGACATCACTCAAACACTATTAGCTTATATATCGACACAGTTTTAGTTAAATCACTGCGACTGCCAGGACTTCATCATCACCTGCATGTGGACCCGGGTTAGAGAGTGACTGAAACCTGACTTTGTGTAATTCTTTTATTAAATAATTTTATTTCCGATTTAATTACAGAAATATTCTTCGGAGGTGTGCCCAGTGCTCGATTCAAACCACAATTAGTTCCGTTTGATATGAACTATAGATTTGTCGGTTGTTTTAAATTTATTTATTTTAATTCAATTAATATTTTATATGAATTGAGTCGATATAACAAAGCGGCTCAATATCACAGTGTATTTGCTCCAGAGTTCGGATGTTCCACAATAGAACCCATTCCTATAACAATGTCTACTAAAAAATCTCATTTCATTATAAATATTGAGAAAACTGCGGCTTTGAAGATGACTTTGGAGTTCAAGTCCGAGAAAAGCGATGCAATACTCGCTTCGGGAAGTTTAAGAGACAATTATAACAATAGCGACAAATATTGGTTTTTGCATTTGAGTAATAGTGAGGCGAAGTTCACAATCAGTTCCTCCAACAGCTCATTGAAGCCGTTATGGAGTATTTCAAGTAATCTCAAACATCTGTTGAATTTCTGGCAACAAATATCACTCGAATCTAATGGAAGGGGAAATATATCCATAACTTCTAATTATCGATTCAAGAATGAAGATTCAGTTAAGGGCTTATCCATTGAATATTTTTATTCCAACGTCTCATTTGGAGCTGGATTTCTGATCAATTCGAGTGCAATCGAGGGTCTGAGGGGTTGTTTACGCGATATCTCAATCAATCGATTCCAAATCGATCCGCGAGTTATCTATAATAAGTACGCCGTTATCGGCAAAATATCTTTAGACAACTGCCAACTGGTCGACCCCTGTAATAGTCCCGGTGTTTGCGAACACGGGGGCAAATGCATCGCATCTTTAGAGACCGGTCTAACTAAATGTGATTGCGATAAGACTGGATATGTGGGCAAGACTTGCCATTTCTGTGAGTTTATCCAATTTTTGCTAATAATATATATATTTTAAACAAATATCTTAATTATTAGCACTGTTTAAGAGGACGTGTGAAGAGCTATATTTGGCCGGTTATCACAAAACTGGCACTTATATAATCGATATCGATAGGAATGGTCCGCTAACTCCGGCACACGTTATTTGTTCCATGTCTGAAGATGGTATGATTCAGACCATTATCGAACATAATATACGACATCAAGTGGTAAATCAAAATTATTTATAGAATTTTTGATATTTTTCTAAATATTCTAAATCTTCAGGTCGTGAGAGAGCGAGGAACTTATGGCAACTTCTATCTAAATGTCACGTATAGAGAGTTCACTCCAGAAATGCTTCACTCGCTTATAATGCACTCCAAACAGTGTTCACAATATATCAAATATGAATGCAATTCAGCGCCTTTAGGGTATATGAGCTCAAAATAATTATTGTTAAATAAAGAGATAAAATAATTTATATATTTTATAGTTTGTCCGGTTATACGTGGATGAAGTCTACAGAACCGGGACATCAGGTGACCAGTATTGGCAGTGGTATATCCGGACGGTGTAAGTGTTCCACCGCTCAGAACTGCTTCGACAGAAGCAAACACTGCAACTGCGACAGTGAGTCCGTCGGTTGGAAACACGACGACGGCTTCTTCACTGACCCTAAAGATGTGGGAATCACAAGAATGTTCTTTTTGCAGAATAAGAACCTAAACAGAGATTCTGAGGCACATCTCATATTAGGGAACGTCAGTTGCATTAACTCAAGTGAGACTTATTTGTCTGTAATTTTAAACTCAATTAACATATCCTTGAAATTTGATAAACCCTAAGATACGAGAGAATATGAAATCACATTTCAAACTAAAGAATCATATTTGGAAGTCTCCGGTTGGGAAGGGGGCGATATGGCAGTTAGTTTTCGCACCACAGCCTCCAAGGCTGTAATATTCTACCAAGCACCTCTCCATTCACACCACGGTTACTTCAAAGCAATTCTTTCTAATGAATATGAGATCACATTTGAGTTTTTGGTAAATAACAGTCCGAGAAGTGTGAAACTGATTTCCAGCAGACGTTTGAATACCGGTGATTGGCAACAGATATGGGTGGACAGTGATCACCACCACATGAGGTAACTGTTGGCAGTGTTGTCAGAGCCACAATCATCACAGATTGGAGTATTTGGTCATTTTTGCGAGATAGGGGGTGCCCTCCATTGCCCATCCCTACTATTACTATTAATATCACAAAATTTATTCTTTATTTATTAGTTTTCTTTAATTTCAGATTTACAGTGAATTTAAATTCAGAACTTTTTGATTTGGAAGACGACGACGAGTTTAATGCTTTTGAGGGTCCACTGTATGTCGGGGGAGCGCCCAAACACTTGTTGCCCCAAAATTCTGAAGTTCGCACCGGTTTTATTGGATGCCTTCGAGGTTTAGTGCTTAACGATAGAGTCGTTAATTTGAATAAACATTTGCACCGAAAGTATGATTTGAAACCAAAAAGTTGTTTAAAGAAATAAAATTGTTTTTAATTTGATTTCAGGGCCACTAATATCGAAAAGGGTTGCCGTCCATTCTGCAGACCTGACTTATGCAAGAACGGGGCCACTTGTGTCGAACTGTGGGGTTCCTATGAATGCAAATGCGCTAATCCTATATCTCAATCTGGAAGACACTGTGAAATCGACATAAACAGTAACAGTGAGTGAAAAATTGAATTAAAACAAAATCCAATATTTAATTGCAATCAACTAATGGACAGGTATGACATTCATAACGCCCAGCAGTTATTATCAAAAATTGGCCGAAGGAAAAGAAGTGAATCCAATACTAGAAAAAGATATAATCATAAGCTTTAGGACTCATATGTCTAATGCACTGATATTTTATGCAAACGATTACAACAATAACTTCGTTCAGTTGCACATTGAAAACGGAACTCATGTTGTCTTTACATTCAATACCTTTGATCGCGTAGTTCGAGGGGCTGTCAGAGTGGGAGATATACTCACGAGTGGTAATCCCATACAAATCAAAGTGGATAGAAGTCAAAGGAGTAAATCGATTCTAACAGCCAATGACGCCTCCATTATAATCGACCACTCGATCAAATTTTTAAACAAATACAGTCAAAAGCCATGGAAGTCAGGCGATGAGTTCGAACTCGTTAAACCTGCCAGACCACCCGTTCCTATTGAAGCTCATAGTCAATTATTTTTAGGTGGAGTGGATGAGGTCGGCGCCACTTCTCAAATACAAGGCATTGTTGGTTGTCTTCAGGGGTTTGTTGTCGGAGGAAAACTGTTTGACTTGAGTTCTTCAGCCAAAGAGCCCTCGACTGTAGCCATTGGACAGATAAAGCCCGGGTGTAATATGCTTTGCGATAGAATTCCATGTTTGAATGGGGGCGCCTGTACTGAGGACTGGAAGAATAATAAGATATTATGCAATTGCAGTATGACGTCATATATAGGTCCTACCTGTTCTGGTGATGTCGGCGCCCGCTTTAATGGATACTCTCTCGTCCGCTATATATTTGGGACAAACGAAGAGAAATTGGACCGAATTAGTGTTCATTTGGCCTTTTCTACCCATAAAAACCCCAATTCTAACCGAACAATACTTGTTGTCCTCCATTCCCAAAGTCACACATCCATTCACATCGCTTTGATGGCCGACGAATCGATTCTCGTCCAAGAAATCAATAAGAATTCTAAGCGTGAGATCTATTTGTTGTGTCACTCAAATCAGTCAAATGTTTAAAAATGCATTCTTTGCTCTTTAGTGAACAGTCGGGTTGTGATTAATGAAGAACTTTCATTGGCTGATGGATACAGACATTGGCTGCTCTACACTCGCAAAGACAAAAGCGCACAATTGATTGTAAGCATAAGAATTGATAGAATTAAAAATGTTTACAATAGCCCTTCCATTAGGTGGACAGTGAGATATACGATATGACATACGAGTCGAGTATATTTCAAAACGAAGATAATAATGAGGAAAGTCTGGTCTTAGTCGGAGCCACTAATCAAAATGATAAACGCTTTAGGAATTTCACAAACTTTGTCGGTTGTGTTTCGAGTGAGTCATTGCTCTTAAATAACTCATTCAATGGTTTGTAAATCAATTAAATAATTGCTTTATATTAAGATGTTTTGGTCGAATTGAATGACTTGAAAATAGAGCCCTTGGAGTCGGCTTTCGGTGGCAGAACTGATTTGGCGGCCGTTAGAGTGGAGGGAGATATTAAACAAGGACTGTGTGCAGAGTTTAAAGTACACATTCCTATCATTGCGTCACCAGTTATTGAATTACCGGAAGTAATGAATACATTTACCAAAATATATACGAATCTAATATCAATTAAACTGTGTTTAGGTTGAAAATGAGTTATGGCTCTCACCTCCCGATCCAAAACTAGTTTCGTTTAAAACTAAACCTTTAGTTTTGAAGTCAAGCGAACAAATAAATAAAACACCGATTTATATAAGTTGTGTCGCATTTCTATCGATAGTTGTCTTCTCTGTGTCCATATATATGTGGAATTTGCAGAAAAATTACAGAATCAGACGATTTCAGGGCGAAACACCTTTCTTCCACTCTAAACGAAACTCATCCAGAAGTAGAGGTCAATTATTATTGTTATTATTATTTAACAATCGATTTAATTATAAATTATTTTAAATTTTAATATTTTATAATTTATTTTCTATTTATTCCCAAAGAAGTGAAGTTCCATATGATCTCCAATAATAGGGATGACAGCGAAGCAGCGGTTAAACTACTCCAACACTCGCAAGAAATGCCCGTTAATGGCAATCATGAATCACATCCATTAAAAGAAACCAAAAATTCTGAAGACATTTCTAAGAGTCCACGCATTAGGTTTAGCGACGAAACCAATGAATCACTAAATAATAAAACCGATGTATTGAGTAATGAAGACTCTGACCAAACGTCGACTACAAGAGTTAGATTCGCGGATTCGACTTAAGGCTAAAACTATCAAAAAAGCGTTCGAAGAGATTGAATCTCTGATTTTCTATTCATTAATTGCACAATACTTTAGATTATATAACAAATGGAAAACAAATTATAGATAAATTTAAGAGTGAAAGCGAATTCATTATTGATTTGTATAATAATTATACAAACATTGAAAAGTGATCAAAATGTCCAGAGTTTGGACTCAATTCTGGTGAATATCCAATGTTTAAACACTTTTTAGTATTTATTAAAATTCTTATTCTCTTATTTCAAAACAGGTTTACAAGAATTGGTCACAAAAAAAACGGATCAAAGCATAGAATTAAAAGCACAGTTTGTATTAATCAGTCATATATTTCATTAATTTATTTTGAATTATAGGTTATATTATATTAAATACAAATTTCTAGTCTTTAATAAATTTATTCAAACAAAATAAAAAATCAAGAATTTATTTACACTAAAATAAAAGTAAAAATGCTCTGAAATCACATAACAAGATGTAGTCCTCCGTCGCACAACAACACTTCACCCGTAATATATGAGGCATTGGCTAAAAAATACACGGCGTCTGCGATTTCTTGTGGACAACCGATTCGTTTCATTGGAATCAGTTCTTCATGTTTTGGTTCAATTATTTCAGACGTCATATCAGTTCTGACAAAACCTTTAAATAAGTATTTAATCACTCATTCAATAATCGTTTTTAGGTATTGAATGCATCAATGAATACCCGGTGCTATTAGATTGACATTTATTCCAATCGGTGCCACTTCTTTAGCTAAAGATTTTGTAAACCCGATGAGTCCTGCCTTTGAAGCCGAGTATATCGTTTGTCCGATATTTCCCTTCAAAGAGACAACACTTCCTACCATTGAATCAATCAATTAATGATTTAATGATAAATAGTTTGCAAATAATCCAAACCTATGTTAACAATCGACCCCTTTCTCTGTCTAATCATTTGCCTTAAGACGGATTTACACATAAATATAGTTCCTTTTAAGTTGGTTTCAATTACATCATTAATCAATTGTTTGGACGAATTGAACAGCAATTTATCGGAATTAATGGCCGCGGAGTTGACCAACACTTCGATATTACCGAACTTTCGGTCAATACTTTTGATGCCGTCTTCGATGGACTGTTGACTCGATATATCACATACCCGTCCATTCACTACAACATTTCCATTTTGTTTACACCAATCCTTCAAAGTGTCCACACTTTTGGCCAAATTATCACTATTTCGGGACATAATTACGATATTATATCCACTTTTCTATTGGTTTTCATTATAAAAACAAACATAAATTGTTATTTCATTCAAACCAAAAGTTTTAGTTTTATTGAAAAATTACCGCAAATTTGAGGGCAACTGAGTATCCAATACCACGAGAGCCACCGATGATTAGGGCCTGTCTTAAGGCACACATCACTTAATATTGAACAACAAATACTCAAATCTTCAATTTTTTTGCAAAAATGTTCAGAATTTCTGATTCAGAAAACAATTAATTTAAATCCAAACACATTATGCAATACCGGAGTGACAGGAATGCCATCTATGGGTCAAAGTATGTATAGTGTGTTTGAAAGAGCGAAACCTTTGGTGGCATTCATTGACTGTATTAGCGGTTCAGTTGAATGAATGCATAAACCATTGAATCGGTTTAACACTAATCCAAACACTGTTTACATAATTGTATTGCTATTTACAGTCAATTATCACCACAAGAGTCACCACAACTGATCCGATATGTCGTCGACAGCAGTCAAGAAGAGAGTTTGTTATTATTACGACGGTATCTGTCCTTTCATTTGCTAATCACTTATCTATTTATCGCTTAATTTTGAATAATTTGATAATTATTTTAAATTAATTAAAATATTATTTCATTTATTACTAAAAATAATATATTTTTTTTTTTGCTTTTAATTCAATTAAATGTTTAACTATTGACTGAACACAAGCGTCAGATATAGTGAGCACTCATTTCTTTATGACTTGAGTGGAGATCCGTATAATTATTATAAGCTATGAGTATATGAGTGAAGGAGTTGTGGGTCGAGTGCTCTCACACTCCCATCACTGCTACTGAAGCCCAACAAATGAGCGCACTTTTAGTGCCGCTTTTGATTGCATTCAAATATTAAACTAATGCATGTATTGTATACCCTCTCCCTATAGGAGATATTGGTAACTACTACTACGGTCAGGGCCACCCCATGAAACCCCACCGCATCCGTATGGCCCACAACCTTATCCTCAACTATGGATTGTACCGAAAAATGGAAATATATGTAAGTCTTATCAATCAATTTATAAAAATGTTTTGATTAATAAAACTTTAAATAATTATAATTTAGTATAGAATTAATGAAATAACGATAACTATCTTTAAATTAGATTTATTTTCTGATCAATGCATTGAATTAAATAGGGATTTAAAAGTTTAGAGGGAAAGTATAGGCAAATGTAAAAGTAAAGGTGCATTTACATCCAAATCTTAGGGGTTTAGGGGTAGGGAATTAGTGGATAAGAAGATTTTTCTAGTAAAAGCCGGTTTTTGAAAAAATGGATGGATTATCCGAATATGTTTTAAAAGCTGTTTACAATCAGCTATGGCCACAGCCTCTGTCCTGCCATTGAGTGAGTGAAGTGGCGATCCCTGACTGACTTGAAGCCCACTGTTGTGCAGAGAGAAAATACCCCTTAAAAACAAACCCTTTTATAAATTTTTGGACGAATCGAGCGACACCTGACCATTTTTGCTATACTCGGGACGTTTTATTATATTTAATATAAACCTGATATACGATAAATCAAAAGTTTTTAATAGAATTTTTAAAGATTGTGCCCTCACTTGTCTGAATAGCGTCCACACAAAGCAACGCAGGAGGAGATGACTAAATACCATTCGGATGACTACATAAGGTTCTTAAGAAGCATACGACCCGACAATATGAATGAATACAACAAACAAATGCAAAGATGTGAGTCCTATTTGACCATTGGTTTAGAATTTTGTTAATCAAAAAATAACTTTTGGACAAACAGTTAATGTCGGCGAAGACTGTCCTGTTTTCGATGGTCTCTACGAGTTTTGTCAATTATCAACTGGTGGTTCAGTTGCCGGTGCCGTCAAACTGAATAAACAGGCGGCGGACATAGCGGTGAACTGGGCCGGGGGTCTACATCACGCCAAGAAGTCAGAGGCGTCCGGCTTTTGCTACGTCAACGACATTGTTCTCGCAATTCTGGAACTCTTGAAATACCATCAAAGAGTGCTATACATAGACATTGACATACATCACGGGGACGGAGTGGAGGAGGCGTTCTATACCACAGATCGAGTCATGACTGTCTCATTCCATAAATACGGCGAATATTTTCCGGGAACTGGAGATCTGAGAGACATCGGCGCCGGTAAAGGCAAGTACTATGCGGTTAACTTTCCGCTCAGGGATGGTATCGATGACGACGCGTATGAAAGCATTTTTCAACCGCTCATCTCTAAGGTATGTCTCCCTTATTCCCAATGCGATGTTTTACTCCTTGGCCTCTCTATAGGTGATGGAGATGTATCAGCCGAGTGCTGTAGTCCTCCAATGCGGCGCTGACTCGCTCTCTGGTGACCGACTCGGGTGTTTCAATTTGACCCTTAAAGGACACGGAAAATGTGTGGAATTTGTGAAGAAATTCAATATGCCTTTACTGCTTGTGGGCGGAGGCGGGTATACCATTCGGAATGTGGCCCGTTGTTGGACGTATGAGACAGCCGTTGCCCTAAACTCAGACATTGCAAATGGTATTCAATTGTTTTGAGTTTAAGCACCGAATTACAAGTGAATTGTATTCTTCAGAATTGCCTTATAATGACTACTTTGAATACTTTGGACCCGATTTTAAACTACATATCAGTCCATCAAATATGACGAATCAAAACACTGCAGAATATTTGGAGAAAATTAAGTGAGTTTTTAGTAATTTTTGATTTTTTAGTAATATTTGATCGAAATTAGTATTAAATTTGTTTCGAAACCAATAAAATGACTAAATATGACACAAACAGAACGCGTTTATTCGAAAACCTCCGAATGCTTCCACACGCGCCCGGAGTTCAAATGCAGGCCATTCCTGAAGACGCCATCGATCAGGAGAGCGACGACGAGGACAAACAGGATTCAGACGAACGCATTAGTATCAGAGCCTCAGAGAAAAGGATCGCTCGCGAAGACGAGTTCTCCGACAGCGAAGACGAGGGCGACGGCCGGCGCGACAATAGAGCCCATAAACCAAAAGCCAAAAAAACAAAAGTCGAGGCAAACAGTGCTTCGAATGCAAACCCAAATGCAATCAATACTAACGAAACAAAGGATAAAACAAACGAAGAATCAAAGAAAAAAGAGAGGGAAGACTCGGCACTGGACTCGACCGACAAAAAGTCCGGTTCTGTTGAGACCAATAAAGAGTCGGCGGAAACGGAATCTATTAAATCGAGTGAAGATAAACCGGAATTAAATAAAAGGTAATTAAATTAATTGTTTTTTATTTAATTTTATTTCAATTTTTTATATTAAAAAAATTTATATTAAAATGTTTTTTTAGTGAACTTTTATCACAAAACACTCAAAACAGCAGTTCATTTCCCGGACCTAAAGGCGACGGTTTAGAGAAAGAGAAGAAAACTTTGACATGATTTACATGATTTGTGCGTTTAGTTTAATTAATTTCTTTCTTTTGAATCATTAATGGAATTAAAAGCCATATATTTATAGTTTAAGACATATAAAAGTGGTTTTGTATGCTATCTATCAATCGAATCATTTTTTACTTCTCACCTAAATATCAATATTAATTGTATTAATTATATTATATTTTAATCAAATTTCAATTGACATTAATTAATACTTAAATTTCATCAAACGATTGATTTCTCACAACTAATTAATTACTTTAAATGATTGTCAAAACTTATTTTGCTTTAACTCAAAATTGTTTTATTATATATTTATTTAATATTTTTTATTCAATTTGTTTCGAATAAAGATTTTGTTTCAATCGGTAGAAGTCATAGCTCTTCATAATCAAAGATAGTATAGAAAGTAATGCTCTTATAAAAGTGCAAATCCTTTTATGCTTTTTATTTCTTAAAATAAGTTAATTTTTATCTCTGCTTTAGATGAATAGGAGATATAGATTCGTATATTATTTTAAGTGACTGTCAATTGGGTCTAAACTATAATTTTCTCTCCCGATTGTATTAACTAGTGATGAGCACAGGCCCGAAAATCTTTTGGGCCTCGGCCTGGACCTGGGCTTGGCCTCTAATATGAACATAAGTATATAAGTACTGTATCTATTGTAAGCTAACGTAAGTATAAATGACTCAAATTTTACTGAAATATTCGAATAATATGACACAATTAGTTAAATATATATAATTTGTGAGAACAGTCGGTATTTTAAAAATATTTTATAAAGAACCATTCGGATTTTACGTTGAAATATTCCCTTAACAGAATCAAAAAGTGCACACCGGGATTCAATAGTGGGGTTCTTCACGAGCATAAAAATGTTTAGTTTATGTAAAAATCTTTACAGAGGGCGCCAGAATCGCCCATCAAAGTTCGAAATTTTGACATGAGTTTACACATAAACCATGATAGATAGAAACAATTTGACAGCATGACGATTTAAAGAATGTTGGCCTCTGTTAATGATGGAAGTTACAAATGTTTAAAATTAATTTTTCAAAGTCAAATATTTTTTTTTAATTTTTCACGATTTTTGACTAATTTTCCATGAAATTTTTCTTTTTAAAAAATTATATTTAGATATAGTATTGTATTTAGAACAAAATAAATTTTTTCCAGGAGGGTGTTCTTTTTTTATTTTTTTTTCTAAAAATGTTCAAAGTTTTTCACGTAATGTTATCCTATGGGTGACATGTTTAAAAATTGATTTTTCACCCTATAAAGTATTTTTTATATTAAAGACCTCATTATTCTGAGTGCAACGATATAGCACATGACATACTTTGAAAATTATTTAACAATGTAGGAAGGAGTAATGAATAGAGACATCGATTTTGACTAATTCTCACATGCTGAATCGATTGGTGACGGTTTCAAACTCGAAAATCAAATATTTTTTAAAATAGAGGGCGCTGTATTGTACAAAAACGAAAAATTATATTATTTGATTTTGATAAATAAGACATCTATTTTGACTAATTCACACATGCTGAATCAATTGATGATGATTTCAAACTCAAAAATCCAATATTTTTTGAAATAGAGTGCATTAGCAAAATCAAATAATACAATTTTTCGTTTTTGTACAATACAGCGCCCTCTATCTTAAAAAATATTTGATTTTCGAGTTTGAAACCGTCACCAATCAATTCAGCATATGCAAATTAGTCAAAATCAATGTCTCTATTCATTATATTTATAAGGTTAAATTTGTCTATTATAGCGCCATCTGCCAAATATGCATTTCTTTTCAACATTGTTAACTAATTTTCAAAGTATGTCATGTGCTATATCGTTAAACTCAGAATAATGAGGTCTTTAATATAAAAAATACTTTATAGAGTGTAAAATCAATTTTTAAACATGTCACCCATAGGATAACATTACGTGAAAAACTTTGAACATTTTTAGAAAAAAAAACAAAAAAGAACACCCTCATTGAAAAAATTTATTTTGTTCTAAATACAATACTAAATCTAAATATAATTTTTTAAAAAGAAAAATTCCATAGAAAATTCGTCAAATAAAATCGTGAAAAATTTTAAAAAATATTTGACCTTAAAAAATTAATTTTACAAATTTGTAATTTCCATCATTAACAGAAGCCAACATTCTTTAAATCGTCATGCTGTCAAATTGTTTCTACCTTTCATATTTTATGCGTAAACTCATGTCAAAATTTCGAACTTTGATGGGCGATTCTGACGCCCTCTGTAAAGATGTTTACATAATCTAAACATTTTTATGCTCGTGAAGAACCCCACTATTGAATCCCGGTGTGCACTTTTTGATTCTGTTAAGGGAAAATTTCAACGTAAAATCCGAATGGTTCTTTAATATTAAAATAATTAGAACTAAACCAGGCCCATAGTAGTAGGCCTTGAGTATGGCCTAGGTCCATTAATTATGAGCCTAGGCTCGAGCCCCGTCAAATTCTACGAGCCTCGGCCTGGGTCTGGAGGCCCGCAAAGCTTTTCGAACCTGGCAATCGTTATTCGAGGCAATAAAATAGCTAAAATCGAGGATTAAATCGATATTTATTTTATGAAAATTCTTTATTTTCT
>JAQFXN010000849.1:0-18199 GCA_034693365.1 Liacarus xylariae
TTTTATAAGCCCTTTTAATTAGTCCTTAACATTCTTTCAATTTTGATTTAAATCTAGTTAATTCTTGAGATTTTTAAAAAATAAACAATATTTAGTTCAATTTGATGTAATGATGACTTTATGCTCCGAATTTATGATTGGTTTCACAAAAAATCAGTTTATTTTTAAAAATATTGTCTAATATTTTGCAACCTTAACACTACTATTATAGTAGTAGTGAACTCTTAGGGGAGCAATAAGTCCAGAGGTGACAACTATATTGTATGGAACAGGAATAGCATATTTAAAAAATTATAGATCGATATAAATCTTACCTTCGAATTCATTTCCTTTTGACTCCTCGTCCTCTAAGTCCAGTTCATTCATATCACAACCGGCGCTGTCTATCAGAACCAAAGGGTTAATATCTGATCCTTTGATTATATCATTGAGGGTATGGTTTCGGACCGATTCATATGGTTTGAGTTGTTTTGAATAAAACTGTTCTGAAGACCAGTTCATTATTAGTTCATTCATTCTGTACTGGAGTTCAAGCATTCGAACTATTTCTTTGTCTTTGAATTGTTTCACCAGTCGTTCCATTAATGAGATCTCCAAACCCTCTTTGGCCGCCTTTTCTGATATGATAGTCGGGGGTAACTGCATGTGATCGCCGGCCAAAACACACTTATGAGCGCAGTTCAGTACAATCCAAGCCGAAGCCTCTAAAGCTTGAGAGCACTCATCGATGACAACCACATCGAAGGGATAATAGCCCTCAGAATTCAATACCTGTTTGAGCGGTCCATCCGGTGATCCACTCGTGAGTGTCGTTAATACAACTTTCGATTCCTCTAAAACTCGTTTTAAAACTTTCTTTTCTCTGACTTTTAATTCTTTTCTTAAACTTCTTATTTCATTGAATGACCGCTTCTTCTGAGCGACCAATACATCGATTTCAGACCTCATATCACATACAAGTCTGAACTGATCCGATCGCGCGATCGCCGCATCCAATGAGTACTTCTGCAACTGAGCGAAGGCACGGGCGGGATGTCCTAAACGGACTATACCCTCCTGTTTAACATTCGACAGCTTCTCTACCAGATTATCGACGGCCACATTGGAGGGCGCAGTGGCCAACACTCGGAGACCATAATTGCGAACGCATTGCAGTATGAATTCAATCAAAGCTGTTGTCTTCCCTGTGCCGGGCGGACCGTGTATTATAGCCACCTCTTTCTGATTGAGTGCAAATTCAATGGCACTCTTCTGGGAGTCATTCAAATTGGAGTTAAAATATTTGATTTCTGTTTTGATTTCATTTGAATTACAAGTGATTTCTGTTTCACCGAAAAGAACTTCAATTAAATTATGAGAAAAACTCTTTTTCTGCAAAGAATTTAACGCAGATTTGAGTCGTCTATGCGTTATATCATTTGATAATTTAATTAAATTATAGATTTGATTGTCTTCATTGATATTAATAGGACTGATATCCTCATCGAAGACCACTTCCACAGAGTTTGGCTCAACTCTGAGAACAACACCTGAGAGACGAACCAAAGATTCGTTATTCAGAGTAACGCCGACGACATCACCACTAGTTATGCCATTCGATGGCAATTGTTTTGTCGACCATTTGGGACCAAATGTGACAACAGTTCGGCCGTAAAGACCAGTTCTAGTGCTGTGTTTGCATAGCTTTATGAGACAAATGCCTCGGTTTTGGAGCTCTAATAGCGATAACTTTTGCTGATATGTCCTTAAAATACAATTCAATTGCAATTACATTGGATTCAATGCATTGGTATGTTTGCAGATGTAGTACCTGTTCTGCTCGATCTCCTCCTTGTGCTCCAATTCAATTAACTTTAGATTATTGTAAACAAAACTATCAATAATTTTATTCTCCATTCTATTGATTAATGCAAACAAAACAGACTATTATTCAAACAATTAATTGAAATTACGTTAAATAATATTTATTAATATTTCTAATAATAAAAACATTAATGAAATAAATCACAAATTCTGTTGTGATTTAAATGCATTTTATCGAACCCTCGAATTACTGTGTTATTGAGAACTGTTGACAATTGTCAGGGTTGAAGTGGCGGTTTTCACTTCTAAACTATCATCAGGATCACAATATGTAGACTCACAAACTAGAACAGACTAGAAGACCACAGTCATCTAGGGTGCCCTCATGAACCTAGGTGATAAATTCTGAGGCTTAAGTGCTGTGACATTATTTGTGTTAATATAATAATGGATTCGTTTTTATTTGAGGCAACCGTTAAATGAATAAGATTTTTGCTGAAAAGTACTGTAGAAAATGAATTTTTACAACTGAATGACGTCTATTACAGTTACTGTTACTGTAGCCAATGTTTTGACTGCCAGTGCGAAGGGTTAAAGATAGACTCAAGTACTTTGAACTCATAGCCTTTGACTATACTGTTACCCTTCACTTCTGTGAATTCTACGTCATATGTCAGTACAGTCAAAGGATATGAGTTCAAAGTATCAAAAAGTACCATCTTAAACTCTTCGCACTAGCAATCAAAACATTGGCTAATGGCGTCATTCAGTTGTAAAAATTCATTTTCTGTATTTCTCTTAAGATCTCAACTATTATATCAAACTATTGTTCACTGTTGGTCGGGAACCAAACGGTTGAATTCCTTGAGTATCAAGTAGTTCCTGTTGGCAGGAGTGTTGCCAGTGTTGGCAAAAACCACAATAACAGTGTGCTTAATAGGGAGAGTTTCGCATCGATTTATTAAATACAATTTACCAGGGGTGCAGAGACAAGATGGTTAAAAGGGTAGACTATTTCACAGAATTTTATTATAAAATTAACTAGGTATGGGCAAGGGGGAGGGGTATAGCCAAAATACCCCCTGCGATGAAGAATTTTACTATTGAAAAGGTACCCCTTTTATACCCTCCTTTGACTTTGAGGCTCTTATCAGTACCCTATTATAGTCAGTACAATACTTCGAGTTCATTGCCCATCCCTAAAATTAACAAATTCAACAGAATTTTTATATTACAATTAAAATTTACAGCATCTGGAACATTATTCCTATAGCTCCAGGGAGTTTAAGGATTAATAAAAAAAATGAAATCATAGAGAATTTGTTTATTGTTCTGTATCCCTTCCCGTCCAATTCATGCTGAATTGGCTCATTGCACACTAGTCTGCCTTTACTTTTACTGTAATAGTCACTGTTGTCCTCCTTACTTGCATTTTACAAGTGACACAAGATTTGCTTTAGACATTATAATTTTGCGATCCACAAAATGTGCATAAAAATCTTGCCCATTTTGTAGATCGCAAAATTATAATGTCTAAAGCAATAGTGATATTAAATATCAAATCCATAGTTTGGGAAAATAAAAGAAATTAAACATAATTTCTCCTGACAGATTTCATTTTTTATTAATAATAAAATGAAATATTGTTTTATTATAATATAATTAGTTAATATAATTAATTAAAGACATATTATTTAATTAAAATAATTGAAAGAAACTTGCTTTTAATATACAGCCTTGCAGATTTTAATTTATCCAGAGAAATGCTTTATTCTTACTCATTAGCTTTGAGTTTTGATATTTGATTAATCAGTGAGCGATAGACAAAATATCAGTTTTAATTCAAGTCGAGTCACTCATAGAAAGTCATTGTATAAAAGTTTTTATTTTTAATTATTTGATATTAATGTTAATCTTTCGGTAAAAAATTACTCAAATATAAAAATTCAAAGCTAATGAGTAAGAATAAAGCATTTCTCTGGATAAATTACAATCTGGAAAGCTGTAGGATTGAAAGCAATTATTTTCCAAAACAAACAATATTTTTCAGCACTTTAAATCGTCACTAAAATGAGCCGAAAAACAATCGTACGATAATAATAAAAAAAATTTTACCTTGAGCGTAAAAATCTTGTCACTTGAAAAATGCAATTAAGACGGATACCACTGGTATTTATGAAATTGTGAATTAATATTTATAAATTATTAATCAATAAATATTATTTTTTTCGTAAAATTTACTAAAATTTATAGTAAATTTAAAGAATTATTTTGGTTTAATTACTTAATAAAGCATTGATTGTTTTCTACTATTTGCTACTGCTTTACAGTCTTATAGCGCTTTTGCCTTCACATTAACGCATAGTTCTCTTTCCACGCTTACAATTATTCTTTTATTAGACATTCTCTTCTTGAAAAAGTTAAGGAATGTTTATTGAACACTGGTTCTTTAAAAGTTCTAACAGAACATACTTTCCCACTAACCTCAAGACATACAGACATAGAGACCAACTTAGATGAAGCACTGATGTGTTCAATGTGTTTGATAACTGGTTTCTTAAGTTTAGTAACCCTTAAATCATTTCAATTTTAATCAATAATTAATTTTTCCTCGAAATACACTCTTTTATAAAAAAGATTCTGAAAAACTTATCCTCAATTTGAGTAATTGTTTTAAACTTTTAAACAATGCACAATCTTTTATATAATTGCTTTGTCCAACAATTAATACATTAAGATTTGAAAAATGAAGAGCCAATCGATGAAATGAAGAATATATTAGTTTATACTTTTATATTTAATTGTAATCCACATTAAATTAAACAAATTTTCCAATAATTGATTGACTGACAAATGGACACATACTTACATTATGTCAATTTTGACAACAAATAACATAAATATATTTTGACAATAATTATAAGCAGTAACCGGAGTAATATATAGGTGTTAAACTGCGTGCTTAGCTTTTGGAAATTTCTCCAGATTATATAGATTACGAATAAAAAGTAACGTCTATTGAATCTATCCCAAGTTGTTGTTGACTAATATAAAATCAATTACTAATATTTTTCTATTCAACCTTTAACTCAGAACGTTATTTTCGTTTTAAGTCATAGACTTTTATGACTAAAATAGACTATTCATATGTGGGGCAAATTCACAGTCTTTGTCACTATTAATATTTTCAATGCAATATTATTAAGGGAGACTAAAAACTACATTAATTTATTGAAACCTATTGTGAATAGTTGTTTTTCAGTAAACTATAAAATGGAAATAAACTAAACTATATGTTACTCCAAATTCTGATTATAAAAATTAAAAACTTTTGATAAAAAGTTTTCTTATAAACACAATAATAATTATCTGTGTCGATTTGCTATTATTGATTAATGTATAAGAACTATAAAATTCAACTTCACTAAAATATTTAAAAATGCAAAGAATTTGTTCAAAAATATAAATATAAATATAAATAAAACTAAAGAAACAATACCTTTTCTATACCTTTTCTATACCTTTTCTATACTTTATTTTAGAGAAATGTTTGAATAGAAGAGTAAAAGGAAGAAAAGCAATGAATAGATGTTTTTAGTCGTGAGCTTAAGCCTTAAGCATAGATCCGATGCAATAGATGTATGACTAGATGTAACTCACGTTATAGTGAGTTGTGTTAAGTCAAGTAAAGTAAGTGAAGCTATGAATGAATGAATTGAACACATCTGGCATTTACTCCAATGTAAACCATTTTTGATAAAAGTTTTTACTTTTTTATAAGTTTTATCGAAAAAATTATCGAAATTTTTTATTTTTTTATAATAAAAAGAATTGAATATTAAAATTAATGGTTTTATTTTTGTTAATTAAAAGCTATAAATGAAATCAATTGATTCAGTGATAGGTTTGTTATTGAAGTGAATATACAGTGAAAACCTTTTGTGTCGAGACTTAGCTCTATATGAGTCCAAACATTGCATACATTTTATTCAATGATTTCAATGTGTTTTGAATACAATATTTCCACAAAAAGTGTTTAATATTTGGCAAATAATAACAATGTTTTCAATTATGAAAATATTGTCTTTTAATTAACAAAACATTTAATAAATATTTAAATTGTTTTCAATTCAATTATCAATAAATGAATGTTTTATGGCTTTAATGATTGAAATGTGTTTCAAATTAATTATAATTCATTTGAATTAAGACTAATTGACAAAAAACAGAAGACAATCGACGAAAGAGTGGAAGAAAAGAAAAATTTGTGGCCAAATGTCGCGACCAATGATTGGCCACCAGTTGGCCAACGGGTCGACAGTGAGTCCGATCGGCGTTTGTCTGATTTGCGACAGAGAATGCGTTTTAGGCCAATATGTGCTCCACAGCAGACCCACTGTCGGCGCTCACACCCCGTTCTTCCCAACACTGGAACCCCTGTCCGGCAATAGTTCGCACATTAGTTGTTGTCGTCTGTGCTCGCAATCACTGCTAAACCAATGGAATGAATACGAATCCAAACAAATTCCGATCAAAAATCGGATCTATTTTTTGAATAATAAATCGATTTTTAATAATAAAAATGATTTTTTTATAAATAATAATAAAAAGAGATTAAATCAAAACAATAACTCCAACTGTAGTGCTCCCGAAGAAGTGCTGGACCTGAGTGTGACGTCGGCGTCGACCCCGAACTCCACTTCGAGTTTAACTCCATTTCGAGTCAATACCAGACACGAGAGCTCTGTTAACACCAAGTATTGGCCCAATCGTTGTCCTAATGTGTGCTATATTTGTGGTGAAGACTGTCTAACAGTTGTGAGTGTATTACTGCGACCGACAGCCAACTGTCCGTTCTTTCCATCCCTGTTATCACATCCGAAACCTTTGGGCGCGAATCCAATCGATTCAAACGGCAGAATAGATTCGTGTGAGTCATGTCATAGGTTTCTAATACAACAATGGGATCACTTTCAACGACTTAATGTCCCCATTAATGAAAGACATTACACCCTTCGGCCCATTATATCGACCAACGATTCCCGCAATCGAGTGAATCGATATTCCTGTGCGTTATGTAATACAGAATTATCTAATTCTATGCAAAACGTTGTGATTTCAATGCTTACACTCAATGACTCCAATTCTGATCTCAAAAAATTGATTCTGTCCTCCGCTCAAGAGTTTATCATTGGTTCGGGAAGTAATCTGGAATCGGGTCGAGTCCTGACGTGTATTAGTTGTTTCAGAGATCTGATCAAAAACAGCGATCCATTGCCGACACAAATGCAAACATCGGTTCAAACAATTGAGACAAAGAAGAAGTCGATCACAGAATTCAATAATACTATTAATGAACAACAATTGTGTTCACTCTGTAATCGAGTTAAGGGCCAAACATTTTTGGTCGAAACCAGTCCTTCGATTGAAAGGAAGCCTTTTTTTCCATTTCTTAAAGATTTTGTCAAAAATCAAGAAATGGATTCATTCGGAAGAGTGAGGGTTTGTAATACATGTCTGTCTTCACTCGAATCACAATGGGATGCATTCGAATCGGCACTCATTCCTCAAACACAACGCGATTACCTGTTGTCGCGTCGGTCACCACTGGATCGACCCATTACTCCGCCGCCACTCAAGATTCAAGTCTCATCTCCGCCTCCACTACAACAGCCATTCATTTGTGAGCCATTGTTGACAACCGTTACGACACAAACGCTTAACACTTATTGTACGACAAACTCTTCGAAACAATATATCAATAAAAATGAAACTAAAATTTCGGGACCAATGGATGATATGTTGGCCGCATTGGGAGGACCGCAACACAAGTCTTCCACGTGTATAGTCTGTGGCGAGTACTCTATGGCCGGCCATACATTTCAATTGCTTTCATCTCCAAGAGTTCCGCCGGTTATTAACCACGAGTTAGGAATTCATCCCTTTTTTCCATTTTTGAAAAAACAAATTTCAATCAACAATTCGAACAATAGTGAGGATAGGGATAATGATAGTCGAGGCAACAGTGGACTGGTCTGTACATTCTGTTACCACTCCCTTATTGGCCAATGGATTGCATACAACGCTTCGCCTTATATTGAAGACAAGGATCCGATGCGAAGAAGTTATAACATCAGAGACTATATTTGCTTCATCTGCGGTGTCACCACTTTTAGACAGAGAGTTCGTTCCATTTCTCTTAAGGATTTTCCATTTTTGTTGGAACACTCGAAACCTCCAGGTATTGAACACTATATTTGAGAGAAGTTTTTACCATTGATTTCTCCAAAAATAAGCTATTTTTTGAATTATTGTCAAAATTATTTCTAATCAGGGATGATGTCGAAGGTCTTAAACGTTAGGGGTATTTTTCGGAAAGATTAGGGGAGGGTAAAATGACTGATTTTCCCTTAGGGGGATCTTCTAGGATAAGGCTTTTTCAAAATTCATTTTTTGTCCACAATATTTAATAGTATTTTTAATGCTCAAAACCAAACAATTCTGCATCGAATGTATATTTTATTTTAAACTTAGGTTTCATGTGTTTAACTTAGATCTCGCGTATAATTCAAATAAATCACTTTACCTCTGCATTCCGTTTGACTATTGATTCTTTGACCGAACTGTAAATTCCTTTCATTGATATATATTTTTCTGACCTTGTCTTCTGTGCCGTCTTATGAAATTTATCGAATATACATATATATTATTGTCATTCTTCAGGTGCGTTGACATTATCTGATGGCGAAAATGTGGTCACATGTCTGACGTGTTTCGACTCATTGACTCTTCAGTGGAAAGACTATGAAAGGATGAAAGTTCCGATTGAAATGAGAAAATATAATTGGATTACTGTTGCGCCGCCTAATAGAGACTTGATTTCGAATGAAATACCGGTGCCTTTAGTTTATGAAATAGTTATAAAATTATACGAAACATTGTTTAAATTTTAATTCATTTTATTTTAAATTATTTTACAGATTAATGACACAATTTCCCCGTCGCCTTCAGTTACAGCCCCTCCATCTCTGGGCAGTACAGTTGTGCCTGTATTAGCTACGCATACAAGTACAACAAACTTTCATAACGTTATGCCCAATTCTACTTTGGCCGCAACCAGAACTTCAAGTTTTGCGACAGCACTTCGAAAGTTAGCCAAACAATCAAACGATCTGTTGATTAGCAGTGATTCGGGACAACAATCGTCTTCATTACCCCTATCTGTCAGTCACGGATCAAATATATCGAAGAATACGAACTCAAATTCATTTCAAAGTACATATAATAGTGGAGTAATGGGTCCTTCGCCTCCAATAGTAGCTATCGCTCCGATTCCGGCGCATCAGTCGATTGATAGGAGTAGTAATGAGTTGAGGAAAGGAGACAATCATTCGTATTATGAGCACCGAATACATAGCGATCAATCAAAAGAGTCACTGCTTTACAGTCATTCCCAGCGAACGTCACCTATAGTTCAAGTTCGGTGAGTACTTATAGCAGTAGTGATAGTATATGAGTGCCAGCGCTGACATATCGGATCATTAGAAGCTTAACCCTAAGGCCAGCGCACAGTATTATATACAGTAGTGTAACAGTACTAACAGTTAACCATCACTTGTAGGCCATCCCCTTCTCGTATTCATAACGAGAGCCTGAGCTCTGCCAGTAATCACTCGACGACACAAAACAATGTATCGAATCGTTCGTCAGGTTTTCAGCCCTACAGGAGTGGATTCGAAGACAGTTTGCGCTCCAATCCGTCGACATCTCTCACATCAGCGCCACTGCCATCACATCTGATGCCTTACGACGCGCTCTCCTTTCCTTACCACCCGTTTCTATCGCATTCGGCACCCATTTCTGGCTCTAATCCGTTACCACATCACGTGCCACATCCCAGTGCTTCGTATCGGTAATCGATTCATAAAAGAATATTAGTTTTGATTTGAATCCAAGAATTGAAACTAAACTCTTTGATCCACAGAATGGCCGATAACTACTATTTGGATCGCTTTAGTCTACTTCGAGGCCAATTGCACGGCGGGTCAGGACTGGCACCCCCTGTCAGTAGTGGCAACACATCTTCAGTGCCCTTTAATTTAGTTCGTTATTCAGAACTATTGAATTCACAACACGAGAGAATCATAAACGAAGAGCGACACAGACTTTTGAACCAAACCCTATCTCAAAGCGGTTACAAACCGAGCGCACAGACCATCGATAGTCCACCTCTTCATATGAATATTGGGACCAATAATAACGAGAGACAACTCATTGATAGCAATAGCGAACAGATTTTATTGAACCATTCGGTTGTCAACAGTTCTGTGAAACAAGAGTTTGCACTCAATAATCACTTGAGTTCGGGTTCAATACTGAGCGGAACGCCAAGAGATGTGCACTCAGGAGGAGGAGGAGGAGGAGTAGTGGCCATCAGTGGTCGCAAACAAAACTGTCAAAACATTTCGGCCGTAAAACCGCTTAATCTTTCCTCAAATTGTGAGCAACACATGAACTCGAGTACAGATCAGTTGACTTACTTATGGCGTCCACAAAGTGATGACCAGAAGGAACACAACTCTTTAGATTCGATTCAAAGTCATACACAAAGTGAACAACACTTGGAGTCAAATAATAATAATAATCTGAAAAATAATAGTTATTTCATCGAAGACTCGATTCAAACGACAACAAAACTATTGTCTTCGGAAAGCAATACCAGTGAAGGACTTCACACAAGAATTTTAGAGAATTCTGAGAAAACAATAGTCAATGACTTGACATTGAATTCTAATCACTATTTAAAACCCGAATTCGTGACAAATAATGAACAAAAGTCACCGAATTTTGAAAAAGAAATCGAAGAAAAGATTGTTTCGAAACTAGATTTGGAAGAAATGAAATTAAAACAAAAACGAGTGAATAAGTGCTACGAAAACGGCTTCACTAGTGATGAAGAGTCTGACCAATCGGACAGCAGTGACAGTGACGACAATCGGCTTAAGTATAATATTATTCTAACGAAACGATTGCCTCTAAAACTGGACACAAATGCAGAGAAAATGAATTTTTTAGGAGTTTTTAATCTGACGTCACATAAAAGGAAGAGTCAGTTAGAGTTCAATAAATATATCAAAAGGAGAAAAGTGTTGAGACAATTATCTCCCGAACCTCCAGAACCTGATCCACAGCTACCAGAACTGAATCAAAGAGTGGATTCAATGAAAAGTGAGAATAAGGAAAATCCAGAGATTTTGACTGCGAGTCATATATTTCCGGATCGCATAGCGTCTGCGGAGAAGAATCTTGAGGTCAAAGTCCACTTCATGTCTACTATTGGTTTACGCGAACAGAACTCATGGGAAAAGCAAAGGAATGTCGAACTCCTGTGGAAAGGAATCATAAATGAGAGAGAAATGCGAATCAAAAGAGAAAAGTGTTGGACAAAAGTGTTGAACAATTTGAATGAAGAGACTGTCCATAAATGGCTCAATAGTTTGCAATCGAGTGGTCAGAGCTGTCAGTCAGATATGGAAAATCGTTTCCATTCCTCCCAATCAAACGGATTCATTCAAAACGGTTTAACAAATTCTAAATCAATAATCAATTCGACCTTTAGTTCAAATTCTAGTCTTCGCTCTCAACGCAAAGTCATTTTATTTAATAAACAAACAAACAATTACTCAAAGGGTTTGCAATCAATGGATAACAGATCTAACAATCACTCGAATAAAGATTTTGCTCAAGAATTTCATGAATCAGTTCTATTGGAAACAACAAAACAACAACAACAGAGACATTCGGACAGAACTGAGAAGGAGAGGCATCAGAAAGGAGGACAGGAAGCCATCAAATACTACACCGACCACTGCTCCACCTCTTCCTCCTACTCTTCTGCTTCGTGTGGCTATAAATGGCCCGGAATTGAAGCAGTGATGGAAGCCTATGACAGATATTCTTATGGTTTGTTTGCATCACATTCTCAATCAATTCCTTTCTATTAATTAATATTAATTATTGTTTTATTCAATAATATAATTGAATCGCAGATCGAAAACAGGAGAAAGACTTTTTGCACGAAAGAACAGATGAGTTGAAGAACAGACTGCAAGACATTAACAGAGAAGCAGAATATTTAAGTCAAAAAATGGCCGTAAGTTTGCTTTCATTTATTGTACAGTAATTCTGATTCTAATGAGAATTTATTGATTGAATGATTTGATTTGATTTGATTTGATTTGATTTGATTTGATTTTAGGATTTATTGCAAACCAAAACACATTTGGATGACGAACGACAACAATACGAAACCACTTTAGACGCCCTTAAGAACTGCTTAAGACAAATGAGATGAAGACAAGAGACAAACAATCGACTTATAACTAATTAATGTGTATTCATATGTAAATTGTATTTATGTCTATAACTCTCATGAAAGCAATCATTTTTTAAAAGTTTAAATACAAATAATTATTAATATTTCAATTGTTTTAATCTATAACTCGTTTCATATTTATATATCAATAAAACTAAACAATTAATTAATTAATTAATTACTCGATTAATCATTCCATAACTTTCTATTAATATTTTAGGATTGAGTCTTTGGATTAGGGATGGCCTATGAACTCAATCCGGTGGTATTGGGTACTGATAAGAGCCCCAAAACCACAGGGGGTATAGGGGGTATAGGGTGGAGTATTTTGTAATCGTCATTCTTGCAGAATTTAATTTGAAATGACATAATTTAACAGAATTTCGACTAATTCTGCGAGAATTTAACAAAATTGAGGCAAATTATGATGAATTCTGCTGAACCTAACAGAATTTGACCAAATTTAGCAAGATTGAGTGATGAAAATATTATAGGGAATGGATTTACAATGTTTTGCAAAAATAGATACTAAAAATATCATTGAATTTGACCAAACGAGCCTCAAGAAACTTAAACGGGAACCATAGTTATGTGGGAAAATTTTGAGGCACCGATTGGGACCTTAAAATATGATAGGGGCAAAGTTTACAATGGTTTGCAATCCATTGATTCTGAAAATATCATTGCGATTGACCTTAGCCGACAGGCCTATTAAAGAGGCCCAAGAACCTTAAACGGGAACAACTTCATAGAAGAGTAGCATAATTTAGAGACACTGTTTTAGTTATGGAAATAGGTTTAGTTGATTGTTTGTGATGTTTTATATCTGAAATAAACTCAAAATTTCTTGGCGTTTGACCGGAGAAGCTTAAGAACCTCAAATGAGAACCGCTCTATAGTTCATCTATTTGTCGCTATTTATAAAGTAATTACTGTATATACTAACTGTTATTAATAAGAGAATATTAGACCATTCTGGCACATTTTCTCTCTTAAAGAGAATTTTTAGAATAATGTAAATAAATTACATATCTAGGCATTTTCACTCTTAGTAAATGAATTTAATTGTTGCAGATTTATCGTTATTATTAGTAAAAAGAGAGGACACAATTGTTTGGTCATCTTTTGGAGACAGGGGTTATTTTGGTCATCTTTTGAAGACAGGATTCTTTGGACATTTTCCAGAGACAGGGGTTATTTTGATCATCTTTCGGAGACAGGGGTTATTTTGATCATCTTTCGGAGACAGGGGTTATTTTGGTTATCTTTCGGAGACAGGGGTTATTTTGGTCATCTTTCAGTGACAGAGGTTGTTTTGGTCATCTTTCGGAGACAGGGGTTATTTTGGTCATCTTTTGAAGACAGGATATTTTGGTCATCTACTGGATACAAATGGTATTTTGGTCATCTACTGGATACAAAGGGTATTTTGGTCATCTTTTGGAGACAGGGGTTATTTTGGTCATCTTTTGGAAACAGGGGGTATTTTGGTCATCTTACGGATACAAGGGATATTTTGGTCATCCACTAGGCCACGCTCCCAGAGCAATCATTATAGCTGCTAATGCCAAGTAGAAGGAGGTTTTTTTGGGGGTGCAAAGTGTCAAAACTCAATTTTTGATCCTATTTTTGAGTTAATCCATATCATCAAATGGAACAATATATATATTTTTGTAAACCTCATACAAAGACGAATTCAACTATATATGATACAGGACAGGCCAGATCGGCGCCGGTCACTTACCGCCGAAGAATGGTTAGCATACCATTAACTTCTGTCTTGGAAGATGTTTACAAAAATATATATGATGTGCAATTGGATCAGCTCTAAAAATGGTTTATAATTTCATGTTTTGATGTTTTAGACCCCCATTAAACTTCTTACACCTCCCATTAGAACAAATTTTAATCTTTTCCATGATCACTGGACAAACTGGAATAAAATAAACCAAAAATCTCAAAAAATTCATTTAAAATTTGTCTTAACTCCATAGTCATATATCACTTAATAATTGCCAATTCAGAGCAACAAACTAATAAGGGCTTATAAAAAATATATGCATCAGAATGTGATGGTAGACCCCCTCCATTGCAGCCACCGTGTATATGGTTGCGCAACAAAATACGTCACAATATATTGACAATGAAATGAAACAAAGAATGCAGTCGTAGTGTTGGGGAAACCATAATATTTGAGTTGTCAAAGGCTTCATTGGCTCATTTTGTTTTAACATAGGGTTACAATAGAGGGGTTAAGCAATGCTCACAATAAGCAACGCTTCCCCTTTGTATACAATGCATATAATTTTTATAAGCCCTTTTAGTTTGTGGCTCTGAATTATTGATCTACAGTGTTATTACCAATGTCATGCAACGGCATGGCTACCAAATTTCACTGATAGAGCTCTCAATCTTTAAAATAAACAATGATATGATTTTAAAGTACAGTAGGGTTTTTGGTTAATAGGGATGTCTCCACACTGTCTTCTCCTCCCCCATGATCTATCATTACCACACCCACCTACTTTGCTATCTCCACCCACGTACAATTACCACACCCACACTCAGTCGTGGGGGAGGAGAAGACAGTGTGCAGACATCCCTAGTAACTTTTTTATATCATTGTTTACTTTAAATATTCTGAAGTCTATCAGTGAAATTTGTTAGCCATGCCGTTGCATGACATTGGTAATAACATTGTAGTAATTAAATAAAGGGTCGTTCTTTCATAAAATCTAATACTTTTGAGGATAAACTCGAAGAATTAATTCTCAGATCATAACTTATGATAGGGGCAGGGGGCAATTTGGCAAGTTTTTGGCAATAATTAGGAAAATATAGAAAAATAAAGTGGGAGTAAGGTGTAAGGTAAAAATTTGCATTCGGCTTAAAAAGTCAGGTGCAGGTATTAGACAAGTCGGCTGAGTCAGTGGTATTTAGATTTGCCCCTCTCATTGGCTACTCCTGTCATAGAATTAATTTACAAATTATTTATATCTTATTCTTAATCATTATTATTATTACTTTTTAAAGACAGAATTGAATGGAAAGCCATAACATTTAAGGAAAAGAAACAAAATCTTTAGACTCAGATTTGACTTCTATTGATAGCGAATACAGTATATGATTCGAAAATAATAAAAAGGTTCGATAAATGTAAGTAAAAAATTTTAGGATTTTTGCCAATATTGAAGTAATAATATCCCAAGAACGATCAGAGCAATCACAATGGAACCAAGCTCATATTGAATTTTAGACGATTCTTAACTTTTTATAAGCAGGTTCAAAAATTAGGTATAATTTGAGCACAATTTTGCAGAAGTGAGAAAAATCCCCTTTTCCTTAATTTATTTTATATTGCATCAAGTCTATTTTCTTATTGCCACAAAATCAACTATGTATTATCCCTGAATTTCGAGCCTGTTTATTAAATGCTCAATATAGTTCGAATTTAAATAAAAGCTTGGTCCCATTATGATGACTTTGACCGTTCTTTAGATGTTAGTATTTCAATATTAAGAAATCTTAAGACAAATGCTTGTATTTATCGAATCTTTTTATTCATATTTAAATATCGAATTGATTTAAATGAATTGTAACTTTTGAAAAAACTCGTCCACATTTATAGCTCCTCCCTATATGTCTGACCCACTGATTTTGTTTCCTCAAGTGCTTATTAATACTGTAGTAATACTTACAGTTAGACTACTTGTGTAAAAGAGTATTCTATAATACCTCCACAAAGCTATTTGGAAAGGAGAGGACCGGAAGTCCGAAATGCTTTCTCCAAAACATCTGTTTTGAAACTTTAAAGAAGTCAAAAGCGACACAACTCTATAAGTGATTGCAGGGAATTGTCTGACTTTGAATACAGAATTCAGTTCTTATGATAATAACTGAATGTTTGAATTGTTTACAGAATTTTTGTCAAAAGTTATCAAAAGTAAAAGTTTTATCACTTTATTCAGTATAATATAGTACTGTATAGCAGAGCAAAGTATTATAGCATAGAATAGATGTGGATTTCAATCGATGAGAAAATCGATCGCCAATGCGGTCACCACTCGATCGGCCCATATCTCCCATATCTCCGCCTCTGCTCTCACTTGGAGTGTCGTCTTCTCCGCCATTACAGCAGTCATTCATTTGTGAGCCATTGTTGACAACCGATCCACAAATCAATAGCACATACTCTGAGACAAACTCTAAGAAACAATATTTCAAAAATGACAGCAAATCGGGAGCAATGGATACCATTAGAGGACTTGCAGTACAACAACACATGTCTTCGAATTGGATTCTTTGCGGTGAATATTATTGATTGATTGCTCATATCCTCCAAAAGACAATACCATTTATTTTCATTTCTCTCATTCTTTCAAATTATATTTACTTTTTGCCAATTATTAGCAATTCTTTTGATTAAATAAAATATCTATTCGTTTGAGAAATGAATAATATTTTAGTAAACGTTGAATGCATTGAATGTATGATTAAATTCAATAAATGAAAAAATGATTTAATAATAAATATATTAATAATTTCTTTAAATTCTTTAAAATATTTAACAGAGTATTGTATTTCTGGGAATAGTTGGCCAAACATTACTTAATATTTTAATACATAATGAATATTCATTATCTTCTTTATAGTCAAACAAAAATCATTCACTTTATTGACACTTCAATATAAATTAATCGTTTAGTTATTAACTTCTGGTCTAATATCTGAATTAGATATGATAGCTGTTATACAATAACTACAGAATATTATAGAGTGCATTGCCATTGCATATCAAAGTGTTTGAGTGTCAGAGTGTTTGTCCTTAATTCTCCTCTCATTATAACTATGCTTAAAAATTTCTATTAGAGGAAAGGGTAATAAAATGGTCTGAAAACTGACTTTAAGACTAATTTGAAAAATAAAGATTTAACCAAACATTCAAATTATCTCAATTAATAATTGTTTTTCAATCAATTCGTATATCTGTTCTCTGCATTGAAGTCTATTTTATACACTTATACAGTATGTGTTAATACAATACAAAGCATCGGCATTGACCTCATTGTCCACTATTATACATAGTAGTAAATTTAGTAACAACACTGTATATTATATACCTAGTCTAGTATAAATATAGCAGAATAGAACATGGTCTACATGAGACAACTGTACAGAACAGTACATCCTCATAATTAAAGCCAAATAAATTAGAATCTTTATTAAGGATTGATTGATATGTAGAGACATTGTATAAAATATGATCAAATGACTAATTAAATATTTTTTCATTCGAATTAATTTTTTAATAGGATTGAGATTATTAGAAAGCAATAAACTAATGATTCAAAAAATCGCTCAGTTTCTTGAGTGACTGTACTTTATTATACAATAGGCTCACAATCACCTTCAATATGTCTCCACAACAAAAGTCAAAGAGAAATAGAGTTTTGCGGCAAAACTTTTGCCAATATTTTGATACAAAACCACTACATATTGCCAAAAATGCAAAATGAATATGCATTAGCTATTATAGCTATACTATACAGTAGGTACGGCATAGAAGATCAAACATGAAAATGTCAGGAGAGGTATATTTTTCTGCGAGATGTCAGAGAGTATTTTTGGTTTTTTTTTATAATAATATCTTTTATTTAACACAACTTGTGTTAAAGGAATACATTCATATGTATTTATACCAGGGGTAGCCAAGAGTAGTATAGCCTAAATACCCCCTGACTTTTGGACTGCGGGCACAACAAGTCGTTTTTTACCTTATTCCCCTGTGCATGTTTCATATTTTGAAAAAAATTATACCCCCCCTGACTTTTTTGAGAAATTTTTCTCAAAATACCCCAACTATACCCCCCAAACATTTCAAAATATTTCTCACGAGCATAGGTTCACAATATCACGAGCCTGGACTTGGTCCTGGGGCTAAAATCTATGAGCCTCAGCCTGGCCTCCAGTATAAACCTTGAGCAGGTAACGAGGTATAACCAATATACCAGGGGTAGTCAT
>JAQFXN010000850.1:0-18187 GCA_034693365.1 Liacarus xylariae
TTCTATGTGTGCCATACAGGGAAAATATCGTATAAAGCAATTTATTTGGCTCATTGATTGTGATAAATGAATTATTTGCAAAAATATCATTCATATGAATATTTAGTGTTTTTCAAACTAAAGGATTACAAAATTCTTTTCAACTAATTATAACAAAAAGTCAATGTAAGAAATTAATCTTGTTATCTATAGTTAGAATCTAAAAGATTTAAATAAATGTTTCAGGGGTAAGAATGTCCTTTCCTAAAAATAATAGTATTTTCTATCTGATTTATGAAAAGACATTCCTTACCCAGATGACTTTCATTTGGCAAAATTAGTACATACACATTCAGTATGACTCAGAATAAATATTTCACAAACCTTATAATATTAAATTCAGTATAAATTAAAGTGTAAAGTATAATATTAACAGAACAGTACAGATTGAGATAAATCAACATTAATCATTTTAAAAATTCAGGTGAAACTTGAAGAAAAATTCTAAAAATAATATCTAAAAAATTTCTGATGGCTGAATATGTCGTGATTAGTAATAAATTGCCTAGTCCAAAATGCGAACCTGATGTTAATATTCCAAACAAAGTTGATAATATACCATACTGGCATAAAGGTACTTCAATGTTTATACATATAAAATTATCTTAATTAATAATTTGTAACTTGTTAATTTTATTAGTATAAAATTAATTAATTAAAATTATAAATATAAATAATAGGAATTAAATTGTTTGATGAAAATAAGTGTTCTATTTTGATGATTATACTGTGTCATCCTTGTATCACCTTGCTAATTAATAATTCTTAATAAGTAAATTATATATTTTATATTTTTAATTCAAATTTAGAATCATTTATAAGAGAAAATATTGATTTTCAAAGCGATGAAGCATTTTATGTCTTCAATGTTGAAGACGTTATCCGCAAACATGAAAAGTGGTTGGAATTGTTTCCCAGAGTTGTACCGCATTATGCCGTCAAAGCCAATCCATTTCCCATTTTATTAGAAATAATGATTGGTCTAGGACTCAGTTTTGATTGCGCGAGCAAGGTAATTAATTACTTATGAGCATCTTATTAATATTATTTTTAACCAGGGTAGATAAAAGAGTTTGTGACCTAAAAAACCCCTGATTTTGTGATTTTGCAAACTACCTCAGACATTTTTGACTTTTTGATTTTAACATGTTCCCTTATAGTTTGCACATTTTTTATATTTTAGAATTTTGTATAAGCCATGACTTCTTTTAACAAAATGTTCTCAAAATACCCCACCTCTACCCTTCTGATTCGGCCGAGCTTTTCACCCGCTGATTTTAATTGACACTCGCTTTGTTAAATTACCGTAATTTAAAAAATCGACCGTATATTACGCGTAATTTACGGTAAGTTACCGTAAATTACAATTTTGATTGTAACTCAGAAAATATTAAATATCTATTAATTCTATGTGTATAGCCTAAATATACCATGTGCCTTGAGATTTTTGCAAAATACCCCCTGACATTTTAGGCCGACAGCAAAATTATTTATACCTTACCCCTCCCGTGCATTTTTCATATTTTGGAATTTTGTATACTCCGCTATGAAATTTTGATAATTTTTTCAACAAAATACTCACTTCCCCCATATATCCACACCTGACTAAACGTACACTAGTTAACCTGATTAATTCTAGATCATTATAAATAATATAACATTTATTCTCACTGTCACTATCATAAAAATCATAATATTCTTTAGATATTTTAGTTTTGAGATCAATAATACGATTCGGTGACCAACTTTCGTCTCGATTATTTAATAGCCTATTTCTATCTTTTCAATGGATTCTTGAACTATCTAAATTTGAAAATTTGAATTCCATTGATAATTTACATTAAAATGTAATTTATAAACTAAAATTTATAAATTACGGTAATTTACAGTAATTTACACTACTAACAACGCTAACTGACACACTCCTGAATAATTTATACTAAATTTATTATAAAATTATTAAATTTAATTTCCCGTTCGAAATTGAAATTCTCTTAAGAAGAGGCGCTAACCATATGAATATAATATACGCCAATCCCTGCAAATCAAAATCATTTTTTGAATATTCAAAATCAGTTGCAATTGATTTAATGACTTTTGACAACGAAGAGGAGTTGACTAAAATATATACCCTATTCCCTGCCGCAATACCGCAAAAATATTTCTTATTAATGGCTGTGTTTATTAAATGAATTGTGCAAATGCATCTATTATTAATAGGTGGAAGATATTTCACAATAATTTATTGACAAGTTTATTAACACATAAAACCTAAAAATTTATTTATTACATATTGTGAAATAAATTTCGCAATTAATCAATATAATATTGTTAATAGATGAAATTGGGCAATTGTTTATATATATGAAAGGATTCAACAACACAACAAATTTTATTATTATCTTTCCTAAAAATAACGTCAACTAATTGAATAATTTGTTATGCTTAATTTTAATTTTATTAATAAATTCTGATTGCTGAAATAAAATTTTAAAACAAATCAAACTCTTCTTGGTCGTCAGTTATAAGATATATAAAAATAGACATGCTAATCATTTCAAAATACTAATGAAATTAATTTCATTCCCAAAAATTTTATAAACCATGGAATGTTTAATCTGATTTCGTGCAAATGTCAAAATAAGAAATTACAGAATATGTATAGCGGGAGAGTAGAGATATTAAAAAAATAAAAGTTCTAGATTAAATTAAAATTATTAAAAATTAATATAAATAAAACATTAAATATATTTATAATTCATTGAAAAAATCTTGTAAATTAAATTATATAACAAGTTAATTTTGTTGAAAATTTATATTTGTTATTTTTAAAAATATAACGAATGTTAATTTATTTTTATTCTATAATTATAACAGAAATAATGCTAAAACTAATAACAATTTTACACAGCATAGAACCCTAAGCTCTATACTTATAAGACACGATGACTCAACCGTTGGTAAAGACCGATTCGGTCCATCTTAGGGTTGACTGACGGAGACAACAGAATGAGACATTTGCCTTAAAGTTTGTGCGCTTCAACTCGAGTAACTCAATCAACTTAATTAGCAGACGAACGGACTATAAGTTATATGAGAAGAGATTCACGAAATAAGACGGACGTTTCTAATCAACACAGGCAAACTATTCCCAAGTTGGGAACAATTAGGAACTTAATATACATTAATATGATATTAAATGTCTTGCTAAATTTTCTGAAAGGCATTTAATTTCTGTCGACAGTGAAAATATTTACAATTATACTAAAAAAATTTAAGCCCTAAGAAAGTAGTCTAAAATAAAATTGAAATATCTATTAATATTGAATAGTAATATCTCATCTTTTTTATAAACCTGATGTTTATGAGCAATATTTCATACACGCATTAATCGGATTGTTCTCTTAAATCTATTGCAAAAATTTACGTTCTGTTTTGTTCTAATCTCAATGCAATCATTTAAAACTCAACTCTTATTAATCCAGTATAATTTTGATAAAATATCATAAAAACGAACAAAACTTTATTAATCTTTTTTACCTATTTAATATGGAGTCAAATATTCTCTATAGATTCACATTAAGACAGTTATCACGAGTTATCAGACGTAATACTGCTTTACCTCATAAATCCCATAAAACCCCATAAATCATAATGGTAAGGTCTAAGGGTAGGTTAATGTACTGAAAATATTTTATGCCAAATAGATTAACGGATTTCCTTCTAAGTACAGAACTGTACAGGTACAATTCAAATCAGCAAATATGTCTAAGTTTAAATTGATGTTGTTCAAATCATTTCTACTTAGATCAATCATAGGACTACTTCGTAGTCCAATGCAAATGCCCCCTCACAAATATTATTAATCTTGTTTGAACCCAACATGATAAAGGGAACATTGCCTAGCTGCTTAAATGCATGTTTTCCAATCTTTCAAGTGACCCATTTACAATTTTCATATAAAATAGACTATTGAATGGTCCGAAAGATTTGTCGGGAATGTGTCGTAAACTTGTATTTAAAAGTAAAACTGAACCCAATTTTTGCAATGAATTCAATGTTTTGAATAATTCATAATCGGCTCCATTACTATCAAGCGGTGTATTGCATACGAAAACAGTTCTAAATTTATCATTAGTCCCACTAAAAGCATTCGAATGCACCCTGGTTAGATTAACAACATTTTCAATTATAACACTACTAAATTTTGATTCGACGAATAAATTCTCGGGTAATTCATTGACATTAATGTTATTCAAGTGAAAAAGTGTAAAACCTTCTACCGATGGGATCAACAATTTCCTTGCTAAGAAAGAAAATAATTTCATTGGTATTTGGAGTGATTAGCTTGCCTAAATATGTTAGATAACAACCTTAATTCTGTGTAAGAGCAAAGAAATCAAAGCCATTAAATGTATCGGATATTAATAAGAGCCTCAAAATAACAATGGTGGATAGAATGAGGTTTAATCTAGCTAAAATAACACATCAATAATTTTCTCTGAAATTTAGCTAGTTATATAAATTAACAAATAATATCTATTCTAAATAAATCAAAATTATACATTTTTATTCTTAATTGTTTGTATATATTTCAATTCAACCTGGAAAATTTCAATTAACTAAAATTTATGTAATATAACTTTCACTATATATACTGTTATTTTAATTTAGAGTGTGCACGATAACACCTCAAGTAGAGTTCATATCATATATTGCACAATTATTTGAAAGAAAATTCATTCATTGATATTTGGAACTGGCTTGTCTAAATTTGTCAGATAACTACCTTAATTCTAGTTATGAGCAAAGAAAGGAAAGATATCGGATACTGATAAGAGCCTCAAAATCATGATGGTGGATAGAGTGGGGTATTGTGCAATTGCTAAATTCTTGAAGAATTTAATTAACAATGATGTGATATAACAAAATTTCGTCAAATTGTGCAAGAAATTAATTGAATCATTCTCATAATTCAAAGTGAGACATCAAATTTTTGTATGAATTTTCAATTGATATTTTAACATACTTCCACTAATTTGAATTAAATAGTTCGAAGTGTAAAATAAAGTTATTTTTTTGGAGAAAACAAACTGGTCTGGATAATTAAAACTACCTCAAAATATTTAATTTAATCAATATAATTAGCATTAAAAATTAATTTGTTTCAAATCTGTTTTTTAATAGTTGCAAATAAATTAATTAATTAAAATCAAATTTAATTTCTTTAATATAAATTAAAAATTAATTAATTTTATTTTTAAAAATATTATAATCAAAGTTTAATTTAATAGAATAATATTTTGTGCATTCAGTTATTTTGAGTTACTTAAATCGTTATATTGCTTATAATTCTGGTATACTTCGGCAATCTGGCGAGACACCCTCTGGGAATTTGGCCAGACACCCTATAGGCACTTGCCCCCGCCCCTAAGCAAGATTTTAGGATACCACGAGAATTATACGATTATCAGAAACTCAGTCAATTACTGATCGAAATTGAATCAAAACTTAGAGGGAACTATAAAGTTGCATTCGAAGAGTATGATTGAGTATTATTTTATAACCTTCCTTTTGTAACCTACTTGGTTAGAAATGAGAAATATTTTTGTATAGTTCAAAATATTTTAATTAATTATTCCTTTATTTTAATGAATTGAAAGTCTAATTCAACTATTCATTCATTTTTTCACAAATAGTTATTACTATTATAATTGACTTTTCAATCAAGATATTAAATGTTTAAAATAATTTATACGATTTTAGTTGAATTGATCATTGATTCGTTACATTTTAATAAAAGATATTTTATCACATTTTTCTATCCGACTAATCAAAGATCAATTCAATCCTAATAAAATCGTACAAAATATTTTGACCCTTTAATTATTAAAGTTTAATATTTTGAATGAAAGTCAATTATTAGTGTAATATCTATTTGTAAGCCAAAAATGGGTAGATAGTGACAACTGTTGTATTAGACCTTTAATTCATCAAAATAAAGGGATATTTAATTTAAATATTTTAAACTAGACAAAAACAAAGTTAATTGATATGAGCCAACTGTATATAATTTTTTGATGCAATAGAATTCGAACAATTTTGTTAGTCTTGTTGAATTCTATTAATTGTGTGAACTTTCAAACTCTGTTCGCACCACTATTACTAATTTTGAGACATTATCCTTCCTATCTGTTGACTTTCTAAAAACCCTTTGGTCCAACTGACCAGCTATGGCTAGATTATTGATGTTAATTGTATAACTTTCTATTACCTTGAAAATCAATAATATTTAATAAGTATTCAAAACATTTTAGAAGTTTCAATATTACTATTGAATCAGAATTAAATTTATTATTTGTTTTTTTTGGTATGAAATTAATGACAATTAAATAATATTCTCATTGATTTTGATTTTAAAGTTATTTATGTAAATCTTAAATTGATGTTAATCTCAAATAATTTTAATGATTGTAACAGATTATATGTACAGTCTATAAAATAAAATCGATACTTAACTTTAATATATAGAGTTTACTAATCATTTTATCAGTTTTATAATTTTTCGAATCTTTTTATAATCTAATAATCTATTTCAAAAATCTTTTAAAATTTAAGATTAATATTAGACTAAACTTATACATTTTGTAAAAAAGGAAAATAAACACATTTTATTGAAATCTGATTTATTTAAAAACCCAATTGTGATTTGAATATTAATTGTTTAATTGCAAATTAATTGATATAAATTAGTAAATTATATCAATTATATCAATTATATCATTTTGTTTTACAATTGCGCATAAAATATATAAAATTAAAACTGCATTTTAAAAACAATTAAATTTAAATAAATTGTATTTGTTTTGTTTTGTTTTCAATTTTAATATGTTTAGACTACAGTAATATTAATTTTAAAATTTAAAAGTTTTCAAAATATTTCTCAATATTATAAATGTTATTAAAATCTGGTGAAAAGATTAGAAAAATCTCTATATTAAGGTTGAGGAACGGTTTTTATTTATAATCTGTACTAAAAATTATTCAGAGCACAGGGTTAAGATTTTGTACAGTCAAGACCATTATAAACTCACCACGATGTAACCCCTGCCTTTACTTGTCCATATATTGTTAATCAATAATGTTTCATTATCAAATAATTTTCAATACAGTATTTAATATTTTGTAATTACACCGGAATTATCAATTACATTTTTATATCGCCTTTTCATTGATAAACTAAATTATAAATTAATATGGTGTCTTTATCAATGATATCCCAGTTTTGGCATATTTTTACGAACAATAATTCTGATTTGAGTGTATGAATGGACTTACATTTATGCTTAATTATCATAAATAGGTTTTCGATAGGATTCAGGTCAGGCGAATAAGCGGGGTGTTCGATAACATTTATGAATAGGTGAGTTATAATGTAGTATATAATCCATATATAAGTCCAGTATATAAGTTTGAATCGGGATATATTTCCTCCGCCCAGGGAAAAAATTTACTTTCCAAATATGCCAAAAATGGGATATCATTGATAAATACACCAAATTTATTTATAATTTAGTTTTATCAATGAAAAGGCGATATAAAAATGTAATTGATAATTCCGATGGAATTACCAAATATTAAATACTGTATTGAAAATTATTTTATAATAAAACATTATTGATTAACAATATATGGACGAATGAAGACAGGAGTGATATCTAGGTCAGTTTATAATTGTCTTGACTGTATACAAAGATGGAAAATAGCGTTCATATAAATGGCTTAATTGCAACTAATTTTTAAACCATAATCTTGAATAGAATTGAGATATTGTATAATTAGAATATCAATTTATATATTACTTATTTTTATTCAATTATTAAACGTCATTTCCTTTCATTAAAGCAGAGAACTGTCTTATTTTTGAGCATAATTTGCATTTTGAATTTATATTCCAGTTTAGTGTCCGTATTCTTCGATCCTTTTATATGATATTTCTGTAGTAAAGCTGTCAGATATAGGAACACTTCGACGACGGCCACCGACTCTCCCGGACACGACCTCTTGCCTGAAGGGTTAATATTGATTGAGATAATTGACTGAATATTTATTCATTACACTAACCGATTGAGAACGGAATCAAATACTCCGGTTTAGTGAAGTGTTTTCCATCTGAACTCAAAAATCTTTGTGGTCTAAACTCATTTGGATTATCCCATAGATTCGGGTCGTTATCTAAAGCCCAAAGATTGGCCCAAACCTGTGTGCCTTTGGGTATGTTATAGCCCTGTATTAGAGTGTCATCAGTTGTCCTAAAATCATGAATAAAACTATTATTAATTCTTTAATTGAATGAAATTTTTAAATAAAGTTTGGAATTAAAGTAATTTTAAAATCTAAACCCCTTTACAATTTATTTCTGCACAATTTTTTAGTGCTTTGGCTTAATGTTATTATATTTGGCTATCAAATTCAGTTTGGTATTGGTTTTTTAAAATCAGGGGGAATTTTCCAGTCTGTGACGTAAAAACTTTAAAAAATTTTGCAAGGAGGGGCACAGGGATGAGGTTATTTCGAAAACGTTAAATTTTTGAAGAATTTGATTTAAAATTACGTAATTTAACAGAATTTTGAATAATTCTACAAAAATTTAACAGAATTTGACAGAATGTAAGCAAATTATAGTCAATTCTGTAAGAATTTAACAGAATTTAACAAATTATAGTCAATTCTGTAAGAATTTAACAGAATTTAACAAATTATAGTCAATTCTGTAAGAATTTAACAGAATACCGCCAAATTAAGCAGAGATTTGACACAATTCTGATATTTTCCAGAATTTTATAGAATATTCTTCAAAAAAGCCGCCTTTGGCGCCGTTTTCTCAAAATTGCTGGGGTTGTGGTACTCTGCGAGCGATATAGGGGTATTAACCTAAATCACAGGGGGTATTCTCGACTATACCCCTTATTTGCCCAGCCCTGTTTTATACTACATGCGGGAAGTTTAAAAAGTAGCAGTCATATGTCATTCTAACATGTCCAAAACTCTATATACATTAAAAAAAATTAAATTATACCATTTATTAAATAAAAAGTTTATCTAATTTGATCAAGCAGAATTTCAATGAATATATATTTTTTATGCTAAATTACCAACCATCTTGCTATGCTCAAGGGTGCTATTGTTCTAAATCTCCACACTTCCCATATAAACGCCTGACAATACGGCATTTGAGTTCTATCTGAAAACATTGGTTTCCTTTCGTTTCCGATTATATCGTCTATTTCCTGATGCAATCGTTTCTGCATTACTTCATTGTTGGCCAAAATCAACATGGACCATTCCAGAGAAATCAATACAGCACCAGCGCTGGCGCCGATCAATAGATTTATATTTGACTCCAGACAGTCATCTCATCCAGGACAAATGAGAATTCAAATCATATTTAACACAAGAATTAGTGTTTTAAAAATGATTTTTATTAATATTTAATGAACATTCAAGTGTTTTATTTAAATTATTTATCATCATGAATTGATAAACTTTTGCAAGATAACTTAAAGTTGAATGTATAAAAATAATTAAAACATATATCGGATTTATTGAAAATTAACTTATAATTAGAGCCTAAATATGTGTTATAGTTCTGTAAATGTTTGAAAAATATATTCATTCTACAAACAACTAAATTTTTTCCTATATTAGAGCTCAATAGCACATATTCTTATCGGATACACTCATAAGGAGTATCAATGTTTAATGTGTGATGTTTAAATTTCATTTCTGAATCTCTCAATAGGATTTCGTTAATCTTTCTAATCATTTGCCATATTTGATATCATTGTTAAATCAATTAATCTGAACAATATTAATAAAAAGATTTGATTTTAAAAAATAGACTAAATTAAAAAATTAATAATACTAACAAAGAAAATAATTATATTTTGTTAATATATGATTTATGTTTTGAAATATTTATATAAGTATCAAATATACTGTATAATACTAACAAATTGATATTTTTTTTGCATCTTGCAAGAATATTTAACAAAATTATTAAAATTTATCAATTGGTTTGCAATTAACTAAAATATATCCAATTTTTAATAAACTTCAACATCAAATAAGCAATTTTAAATCACCAATGATCAAATATGATAAATGATAAGAAAAATTAACAAAATCAAATGGATTTATTAAATATCAACTACAGGAATTCAGAATTGTTTTTAATTAATTCAATAAAAATTGTACTCACAATTAAATGTAGTTTCAAGATCATTTTTCTTCTTTTCCATTTCTACAATAAATGCATCAATGTAATCTTGGTAATTGTTTTCATCAAATTTTTCTAAATGTGATTTCACTTCATCTCTAAAAATATAATCAATAATTAACTGTTTATTTGATAAATTAATTATTTTTAAAATTTGAACATCTTGTAAAACTAGGATGGTCAAAATTATTTAGGGATTAAATTAATAGTATTGTAATTTATTGGATTAAATATTAAATTACTAAGAAATTTTTTTATTGTTCAAAAAGATTATTACTGTTTTAATAGGAAATATAATTGTATTTGACTAAAAACTAAACTCAATTTCACATTTCATTCAAATTCTATTAGTATTTCATTACTAATCCATATCAACTCGACATTGAAGATCACACTATTTGTGTTAGTATTAAACTTGATGAGTGACTGGCTATCTATTGGACATTAAAAAAAATTCTATATAAATGGGCCAATGGACCAAAAATGGGGAACGAATTTGTAAAACATAGAGAACTATGTGTGAAATAGTCTAAAAAGTATAGGTTGTCTTATTCATTAAAATATACTTCGCCCAAACATATTATAAGATGTTTTAACACTGGGGAAGATTTATAATTCTTCCAAAATTATATTAAATTTAAATTTGATTTCTATTAAACTGAGTGTTAAGTCTGTTTAACCGACAGTAGATTCACGTTCTCAATATTTAACATTGTTTTATTGTCTGATGTAAGGCTACTAATTATATAATTACAAAAGATGAGCAGAAAATTTGTTAATAAACGGATAACAAACTAAATCAACACAACGAACAACATTTGGATATTATTAAATGGTTAGAAACGAAGTGTAGGAATGATTGCTTTGATTTTTATGTACCTGATTAGTGCACACATCTTAGTCGCTATATCGTCCAGTTGTCGCATGTAATCAGTTAGCACTCGAGGATAATGTTTCCGAATAAACGGTATAAATCTGGACAATATTGGATAATATAATACGGGATCAAAATGATCTAGATTGATATCCTGTTCTACCATTTTGTCGAATAAATATCTATTCTCGTCCTTATAATGGAAACGCCGGCCAAATATCAATGAAATAATATTATTGGAAACACTTCTTATAAATAGATTTCTTAAATCGATTTCATTGCCATTATATGTGTCGATCTCCTCACACATGTAGCCGATCTCCTGGATTATATGCTCTTCCATCGATATCTTTCCAAATTTCAGATTTCTAAGATTATACAGTGTGAACTTGGTTTGTTCTTTCCATCTTGATCCGCTTAAAAATGCGAAACCTTAATATAGACATAAGTATATAAAAAGATGTGATTTAATTGTTTTTTTATTCTTTATATTGAACATTTGTCATTTAAAGATTTTAATTTTCCAAGTTAAAACTTTCAGAATTGCCTTTGCAATATGAATATTTTAGAACTATTATTTTTGGGATATAATGTGGACCAATCAAAGAGTATATGATTTTTATCATCTCTTTTATTTAATATACATATTATAAATTATTAAGGAGATTAACCCTTATATTTTATCATCATGGAATTATTTCCGCACCCAATAATTTTTTGCAGCATATTTTGATCTCATTTATTGTTTAAAATTGGAAAGCAGGAACTTATCCTAATGAGTAAGATATATATACAGTATTCCAGATTTTATTTTACCCAGTGAAATGCTTTATTGTTACTCATTAGCTTTGAGTTTTTATATTTGACATAACATAGCTAACAAAATGCTACAATAAAAATGTGGGTTGAAGTTGAAAAAGCAGGAAATAATATTATTTTACAAAATATAATGCGCTTCTAATGCAAAATCTACTACTGATTATTGCAATCTAAGTAAGATCTCTCTAATTTAGATAATTTTAATTCTATTTCGTTTATATTAATTGGAAAAGATTTAAAAAATAAAATATAAATGAATGGAATAGCGTATGGATTAGAGAAAAGAAACTATATATTAAGGACTGTAAAATAAATTGTCTTAATTAAACTGAAGAATCAATACTTTGTTTTTATCATAAATTTCTTAATACTTTATAAATACTTTTTGCATATGATGTTAAATTTGAAATATATCCTGGTCTACAATTAACTGAATCCTTAGAAAGAGCTTCTTTAATTGACTGCCAATCATTTAAAACCACTATTGGAATGGAACCCAATTGTAAACTATTAATACAAAATAATTATAACAATTAATACATTACATTAGATTATAGTTTAATTGCAGACCTGAATATCTGACCATACACCTTTGACCACTCGACAAACTGTTTGGACGCATTTCCTTTAATATATAGTAAACAACCGAGAAAGGGCAGTCCCAGTGGTCCGCAGGGTAGATTCTTTCTGATGTTATATTGGTCATAGATTTCTTTAATAATAAAATAGATGAAAATCAAAGCTAAAATAATCAATGCATTTGAATAAATAAAATCAAATACTATTGATATAAACATTATTTTGTCTTAAATATCAACACTAAATCTTTAGTTTAAGATATTGTAATAAATGTTATTTAAATAGACTCAAAATTAATTGCATATCATTGAAAACATCAAATTAGATTGTCAAGGGAGAAAAAGAACCACAAAGGCATAAATAATGCTGATATGATTAGAAACAAATAAATTATCATGATGTAACTTATAGATGGATGTTAAATGACTTTGGAGTATGCATTTAAATGTCAAGTCAGCAGTTTGTCAAGATATTTTAATGTCATCATAATTATAAACTATGCTTATCAAATAACAATGAAATGTAGAAAAATTATTTTTGTAAGTACGATATTTAAAGAGTTTCGAACATCAAAAATATATTTCCATCTATGCAAGACCTATTTTCTAAAAAATAGCAATTTTAATTTTACCTAGCCAAGGTACCTCTTCTGTGTAATATTAAAATTGATCAATATTTTCCATTTAAAATACATTATAAATATAGCTGTTCACCAATGATTGTACAAGGGCGCTTTTCCATATTCTTTATAATTTTTCAAAATAAAAATTTATAATTTTTAAATTTTTTTTAATTTTTAGAAATTAGAAATTATGTTTGGGGTTAAAGTAATTTCACAAACATCACCGGACCAGAACGCGCATATGCCATAATTGTTGTAATGAACCATGGAGTAAATTTGAAGAGAAATCAATTCTTGATTATAAATCATTTGTTAATTTAATATATCATCATGCCATTAAGTATAATCATCTTCAATAGACAACTGACCATAAAATAAGTTTTGCATTTTTAAATACAAAATTTGAAATAAAATGTGTTTTGACTGATCTAACAGGAATGAACTCTGATGTTAATGTCTTAATTAATAGATTCATATATTGGGTTTAAATTAAGGATAACCCGATTTTTACAAAACTATTTATTTAAAAATGGAAAGGGAAAATTATTAGCACATTTCGATGTTAAATATTATTCCGTGAAGAAGACAATTTTTATCATCTCAAGTCATTACTTCCAACTATCATCATTTCTTTGCTATGGTACCAATTTTATAAGATATTGTAATCACACTTTAAATTTTGATGATTCAGAATTTGGATATATGAGAAAACAATGATTTTTATGTCTAATTGGGATTATCTCACTTCCTAAGACAGGTCAATCTGAATTTACTAGGTTTTATATAAGAATATTATAGTTAAATACCAAATTCATCCTATATTAAGAATAATTTTAATTTGATCTTTGTAGATGTCAAAATAATTACATATAAATTCATGCAAAAGTACTCATGAGGATTAAGTACTCATGAGGATTAAGTACTCATGAGGATTAAGTACTCATGAGGATTAAGTACTCATGAGGATTGGTTGTAAAAGACATGAACAGATCCAATAACGAAGATATCTGAGATTATTTAAATAATGATAAATATGAATTTTAATATCTAATTTTAAGTCAGAAAGTTTAATTAAAATATCTTATTGGGTTTTAAAGTTATTTTTAAAATATATGTTGTGAAATTACTTTAGCCCCAACCTTTACTTTTAGAAACTTAATTTGATGATTAGAATTTAAGAGGTAAATTTCAAATAGTAGAATTTTATGAAACTGATTGAGAAAAATTAATTTTTATCAAATTATCAATTGATTCATGAAAAATAAATAAATAAGCTCTAAAATTCTTGTTAAAGTTGGCGACAAAATATGAATTGGCATGACCTCCACTTCTAGTCAATTGAGGACAACATTAAAATTGCTATTTCTAAGATAATTATTATTGGCATTTGTATTCACATTGATCAAAATGTAGGTCATTTGCAAGGTTTTCTTATTTTGGTTTTTATATCAAATTATGTCTACTCATTTTTGTAGCAACATTTTATTGATCAATAACTACCCATTAATCGGGTTAATTCATAATCAGATATTTTGAAATACAATTTCGCATAAATTTGTTCATCAATTATCAAATCAGATAATGATAATCAAAGTATACAACATCTCATATCATCACTTTACTAATCAACTCTATATGAATTAGATCTGACCATTCCCATCGATATCATCTCGGTGATGGCCACTTATCGCAGAAGAATAATCTAGACTAAATTAGATTCCTAGTTGTAATAGCTTTCCAAAAATATATATTGTCGATAGAATTAAATTAATTCGATAGTAGAACCTATTGAGTAATGAAAATTTACAAAATGAAACCCTCGATTATATAATTTAGGTATGCTAGCATACCCTAGAATCTTGTCTATTTGTTCTTTTTTACATTTATTGATCGAAATACAAATAATAGCAAATTTTTCCAAGTAGTACAGCTCTCAGTAGAGTTGGCAATATACAAATTTTTTGGGACTTTGTATAATACAATGTACAGCACAAAAGTCTTGTATTATACAAAATTCGTGCAATTTTTATTTTAATAACACTTTATTTATTAAATAAAAAATATTTATTATCTTAAAAACATAACCGGAATATTATTTTATCGTCAATATCCGATTCCAAATCAGTTTCCTGCTCAAAATTCGATAATTCTGAAAAATAAGCTTTAATATTTGAAATAATACACAGAATAAAAGATTGTATTACTTTACTTTAGAAATACTATTAAAATTAAATTGAATAGTTCATAGTTTTTCTTCATTAAGATTAGTGAATACTTATAGGAGAGAGCATAGCCAAAATACACTCTTATTGTAATATATTTCATATATACTACCCCTCCAGTGTCACCCCTACCCACCATAGTAAAGCCCGTTTTACCTTTAATAGTAATAGACACGAATGCTAGCTTATAATGTATTCTTTAAGTAACACTTTATAGATTAAGTTTTTTATAATATCTGAGTAGCCATTAGCCCCGAACAATCTGGATTGGCACACCAAACATTCATAGAAGTTAGTCACATATCATAAGACCTTCAACTGCCCGGTTGGCCACAAACCGTATAATCTGTTGTTTAGTATTAAGTATATAAGTACACATGCTTTAACATTAGTGAGGGTGTAGCGCTCTCTAATATAGGTTTATTTATTATCACTGAAAATGAACATTTATCAACATGCAGTGAGTGCATGAATTGCTTCATATACTGAACATCTCTGATTTGTTAATGCGCAATGTACGAATGCGCATATATTGCTCTGAGTATGGTCGGAGCTTGAGCTCTATTGACATCCGAGGTGATGAGGTGAGGTACAGAGCGTTAGAGAGAGAGAGAGAGAGAGAGAGAGAGAGAGAGGTCTTTTGCCTTTGGGCATGACAAGGCCGTACTCTTTGATTGACTAGTTGTGTCCTATTGACCCATAACTTTAATTACTGAATAATCAAATGAATATCGACTATAAACTAAGTGTAACCTTATCTTATGTTAAAATCTATATTTTAAATTAAAAACTGATTAACAAACTCAACATTATTTTAAGCATCAAAACCGATTACTGATTATTCAATAGTGAACTAAGTTAATTGACTAATATTACACTTAATTTAAGCGGCCAAGAAGAAGCAGAGACAAAAGCAATCCAGAGGATGGCCACGAGGAAGAAGGAATCAACATCTAATAAGGCGAATAGACTTGAAATTAGGAATTCCTCTGTTCTCATCCCATCGAGAACCTTATTTTCTCATATTCAGGGGTCATCGAGAGACAACCAAAAAAGAAACAAAATACAGGACAGCAACAGAACGGAGGAAAACAGGCCTACAACGAACTTCACATCACGACCAAAGGAACGGGTTAGTTGACTTTGATTAATGTAAACAATTTATGTCTTTCAGCCATATTGTCAGAGACGTCGACATTAAAGCGATTTTTGATTAAAAAATTTATTTATTTTCCGATAAAACGATTTGAATTACAAATAAAAAATGAATTAAAACAACGCTTTTTGACTAAAAAATTATTGATTAGAAGTCCGGAATCGGAAACGAATGATAATCATATATAAGAGAGAGAGAGAGAGAGAGAGTGAGTCATTCAAATATGTCGTGCCATCTGTCACACCCGCCGACCGCTATGTCTCGTCCAAACCCTCGTCGTTAATTGCGTGGAATACGCGGATGTTTTCGGCGGCCAAACGGACCAACCATTCCTTTGCGTCCGTCTCGTGCATGACAAACACCCGGGCCTGGTGTTCACGGATGTGTACTAGTCTGTGGCGGAGGCCGTGGAGTTCACCAAACGTGTGGACCCACCGAACCTCCTATAGCGGGTCTACAATGCCGTCTCCGCTGCTCAGATAAAAAATGATTTTTACTCTCCTGCGAAGTCGAGGTCTGTCTCCCCTTTCGGCGCCACACTCACAATGGGCGGAGACCCTCAACCAGGTTTCCGGGCACCTGTAATATTGATCCGACGTGTAATCATTGTTCTTGAAACGGATCGGACCGTCTTCGAGGATTTCCGGCACCACTGGACCCCCTTCGGCGTAGGCGGCGTCCCAGTCGAAGGGTTCAAACGGATTTTCGGCCATTTTTCCGCGATTTAGACGTTTATTATTGTTTTTATTAAAAATACGTGCGATTGAGAGCGCAAACAATGGGTTGAATTTTGTAAAACAAATCGGGAGCAGATTTTTCGACAAATCTTATAAATAATACCAATTCGTTGGCCACTGCGGGGGTCCTACAGAAATATCGTTTCAAACGACACGAATTGACAGAAATAACGTCTGGAAATGCGTTTTTGTGTTTTTTGTTAATTTTTTCGCTATTTTCTCGTTGTAATCGATATGTTTCTTCACTAATGGTAGAAATCACGCTATAGGGTCCATCCTAAAGGTGAGAAAACTTAGTAGACTTTGGATGCGTGTCGAAATGCGAATTAATACCAAATCATTGGGTTTAAAATCGGATTTTTCGTGTTGTTTAGCGAATGTTTTGAATTTATTTGAACTGAAATTCGTTCCGTTATCGCAGATTAGCTTTTTTGGTGCCCCAGCGTTGGTGATCGGTCGGGATAGTGCTTCTACTGCTGCGTTCGCTGTGTTTGTCTTTGTTGATGTCGCCCACACATATCTGGATTGGTGGTCGATCATAATTTGTATGTATTTCGCTGCCGTCGGTCTGGCGCCAGTTTTAACAACAACATTATCGATAGCCCAGACCTCGTTAGGTCCTGAAGGCGTTTCTAATGCGTTAAGACGTCCAATTTAATACGTGTTTTTGGGTTTTATTACCTGACAGGCGTGACAGCTCTCGACATGTTGTTTGATATCGTCTCACTATTCGGGCCACCAGTAAAGAGCGGCGATGAGTCGTCTCATGTGATTCACTCCAGAGTGTCCTCGATTTTCGTGAAAGTCGAGAAGTAGTTCGTGTTTAGCAGACGGCGCTACTACTACTCTGTCTCCGTTCG
>JAQFXN010000851.1:0-18182 GCA_034693365.1 Liacarus xylariae
TTATCAGTACCCAATACCCCTTGACTTTGAGTTCATTAGTCACCTCTATTTTAAGAATATTCTTAATAATTATTTATCCCAAAATCTGTTATAATTTGTTTGTCACAAAAATCAAAGACACAGATCTCGTTTCACATTTTTTTCTAATAGATTCAGTATTAGTAGATATGATTCAGGTTTACTCTGTTATCAAAATAAACCCTCTTGATAACATCTCTGGTTCTGAGTGAACCAAATAGATTAAAGATAACAAAAAAATTGGGTGAAGTAAAGAGTTATAGAGCCCCTAGGGATTTTAAATGAAAACATGAGAAACAAAATGCTCTACTACTACTGTAACAGTGCAGAAAATAGCTATTAGATATTATGCACACAATATTGCATACACTTAAACCAGAATTATTGTTCGTAAAAATATGCCAAAAGTGAGATATCATTGATAAGAATATTCAATTAATTCATAGTTTAGTTTTATCGATGAAAAAACGGTATAATTATGTAAATATTAAATATTGTATTAAAAAATTATTGAGAAATACAACATTATTGATTAACAATATATGGACAACTGAGATGGTGGAAGCTTTAAAATCTGGACGGCTGTATATATTTATATTTGTTTATTTTGTGGACAAAATTTAAGTAATTAGAAAATGAAATTAAAAAACTTCGTTATCAGTTAACTAAATCATTAAATATATTTTGTGATGAATAGAAGAAATGTAATAAATTTTGTGCAAAATTTTTGTGGAGAAAAAAGTCTTTTGAATTGTCCGAAAAGAGAACTTTTTTGATGTGAAAGCTCATTTTTTATTCTCATTTGATGTCCAAAAAATAAACAAAAAAGAAAAGTTTAGCTAATTTATTATTTTTACTAAAACTGTATTAAAGGTTATATAAAAAATAAATATAATTATTTCTTTTATGATATGATTAAATGAATCTCATTTGAGAGAAAAACGAATTTCTCACACAATGTAATGACAGAAACTTTATAGTAGAATAGCGTAAAAATGAATTCATATATTTAGTCAACGACTAGAGGAAGGGAAGGTATGGGTGGGCAGGTATAGCAACATAGCAACAAATGTTGAGACTATATTCAAAATAACATAATTTAAACAAACATTTTCTATAAGTCTATCCAATTTATACATATAATTGCATATCTATTGCATATTCCCTGTCCTATACCTTCTCAGCGAACGACTCGCATACAAGTTATATAAAGTTATAAAGAAAAGGGACAATACATGCAATATATAAGTTAAGAATATAATAGATAATTACCACTCGGTTTCAATTCATGATTAACTTATAACTTATTACCAGTGCTTGAATAAAAAAGACGGTTCTGTTTAGGTCTTATCAATTTTCAATTAAATTTAATGATTAAAAAAATAAAAATAATATGAGATTTTAAAAAAAATTATCTTAAGTTTTAATAAGTAATTTGCACTTCATCTGTGATTTGATGGAACTGAGAGAAAATCTTTTGACTCATTATTAAAAAAAGCCTTTTTCTGATTGGAATCAAATATTTTATTTATTAATTTAGATGAGAGAGGATTTGACTGTAGTTTAAATATAATTTTCATGACTGCCTCCTAACATGATATTAATATACAGTATATACTGAGAAACAGTACAAAAGAAAGTGATGTCTTCTTATCTAAATTAGTTTTTCGGTCATTTAATTCTCGGTTCACATAAACACTATTAGAGAAGAAAATATTAAGTTTAGAGAAGAGATTGGAATTAAAGAAGAAAAAAAATATATTAAATAATGAAATGTCAAGTCGTTGTAGTTTTCTGTTTCTTACTCTTCAAAAAAGTTATTTTCATGCAATCAGAGTTTCTCTCTCTCTCTCTCTCTCTCTCTCTCTCTCTCTCTCTCTCTCTCTCTCCTCTCTTTCCTCTCTTTCTTTTCTCTCACTTCTCTCCCTTCACTCGCAGTTAAATAATATAATCATTGCATTAGTAGTGCTTATAAAATGAAAGAAAGAAAAAAGTTTAATTCAACGAATCTCAAGAAATATACAGTATTTGAAAAAAACTTGATTATGTTTGTGGGCATGTCTTTAGGTATAACTCCTGTCGAGTATATGTCTATGCGTTTGGCTTTCATTTAATATAATATTTTCTATTTTATAATTTTTTTTATTCTAAACTACAATCTCTAATAAAACTCTAATTAAAGCTTTAAAAATATTCTTTTTTTTCAGACATAACATAACTTTAGTGGATATTATATAAATTGGATGTAAATTTCAAGGGCATTGGAGGGTTTGGAGGGGGAGAAAGATTATTGAGTATCAAAATAGCATTGAATTGAAATAATTTCTTTTTCTTTCTCTCTATATATGTATATAAATGTATATAAAATTAAGTAAATGAATGACTTTTATGATAAATATGTTTTGTTTTGAGAATAAAAACTAAAAGAATGATTTCATTCGATGAATAATTTTATGGAAATTTCGTTAAAGTATTACAAATAATATGAATTAATTTCAATTTGTTAGTAAATATATTAAAAATTCAAAATAAAAATTACAAAATCATAAAAAAATCATATTAAATAAAATACATTTACAATGAATTAACAAAAATAGCAAATTTCCAATTCAATGGATGCAAAATAACTTTATATATGAAAATATTTTTTTTCATTGCTATTGTTTTATTAGAAAAAATATATACAATATTTCTATAAAAGTAGAAAAATAAATATAAATCACATTTTAGAAAAAAAATCAAATATATATTCAGAAAATGAATGAATGTTAAAAAAATTCAATATTTGTTTATATCAATAAAGTTGGGAAAAACGAATAAAGTTATTCATATTTTCAAAGCTAATATATGAAAATGTTGTGGTGTCTCGTGTGGCGCCTAAGACCTGCTGTGATTTGATTTTTTCTCTCTCTTCTCCTTTTATTTTGTGATCAATTTGTTTGATCGCAAACCCCCAACAATTTGCATACGATATGAATATTAGTCCCAAAACCCAATGCCGTTTTGAATACAATTGCAGTTTTTCTCTCTGAATATCTCTGATGTGATGTGTGTTTGTCTGTTGTCTTGCATTCTCTTATAACTTCTCTCAATATTCTCAGTCTTTTCTATCAATTTTTTTCTTCTAATGTTTTTTCTTCACTTCATGTTTTCGCCACTACTGTTGGGGATTAAAAAGTTATTGACAATTGTGTTACAGTACTATAGAGCACATGACTGCACGTCTAAATGAGGCCCAAAACTCAACTACTTTTTTCTCTCTCCTCTGTCTCTCACTTCATCAGTGAATATAATTTTAATAATACTTTATTTTTTGTATATATTCTGCCGAATGAATGCCATTCTTCTAAGCAATTGGTTTATATAAAACATACCATAAAAATAGAGAATAACCAGAAAAACGTTTCATTTGTTATAAATAATAACAGTTTTTCTTTGAATACACTTAACATTTTGACACTTTTTTTCTTGTCATTTGTGAAAATGTTTTCCTTTTTCATTGTTATAGTATTGTTAAGACATTTAATATTATGTATACCTTATTATGAATATTAATATTTGTAGAATAGGAAGGAATAAAAGTAAAAAGAATTCTTCGACACAACGACTACAGAGGAATACAATTAGATCTCGAATTACAGATGATTAGCATAAATGTGTGCACAAAGAAAGAAAAATAATGTTTTTTTATTTCCCTTAAAAACTTTTTTCCTTTAATTTGCAAATCATGTTTTGGCCCACATTTCTGTGCGCTTTAATGTATTTGTTTACTACACTTATTCATACAGTAATATAGCCGTAGATATAAAAAAGACGATAAAAAACTTTATATAGTTTTTCAAATTTAAATGTTGAGAAAAGAACGGAAAAGAAATTTTTTGTTGAATTTATTTTACGAAATAAAAGCTATTATTTTTGTTTTTGATTATTAAGTCTACGGAATAGCCTGTTCTGGCCATATAAGAAAAATACATATATAAAAAAACTTGTCTCGAATAGCTTCTGGGTTTTTCCAGTACTGATCGCACCGGACTTATTATCTCTCTCACTTATTTTACTCCTATTCTCTGTGTCTGATCTAACTTTTCAATTCGGTAGTCGTCCTAATGGCATAAATATGGTTCGGGCGGTAGCCATAGAGATAGGAAGTGTGCAATTTACACCCTCCGATGCCTCCAATGTCTATTTTAGAATAACGCATACACACACTTCCAGTGGCACAGAGAGTGAGTACTGTATAGTAGAAAGAAACTAAGGGCTCAATTTTGGCAGAAGTACATCATTTTATGTCTGGAAATCACTGGTAATCATAGGGAACCAGAAAACTAATACAAATAATACAATTTGAGTGAATGTTTTGTGCATAGAGTCAATTGAAAGACTTATTTGCAAAAAAAAAGTTAAGAACTTATTTCAATGCCATTCACTGTCTCCGAGTTTTTTCCTCTTTATAGTAGAAAATATGCACAAAAAAAGTTTTGTTTGTTGTTTCATAAGAAGATTAAGAGTATTTTAGTATAGAATTAAACCGATTTTATGACAATTTTCTCGATTTATTTCTGTTTCTGTATTTTGAGATAATTATGTGCTAAATGTCTAAAACTATTTGATTGAATTCCTAACTAAAGAATTAATATTTTATTGATGGAGTAATTAGTTTAGTGTTCCAACAAATTATATGAACATTAGAGAGTAAAAGGCGGCACAAAAACTAATAAATATAAATTCATTTCTCTCTCCAATCTATAGCTGAACTCTCTGTTCAAAAAAACTTTCAATTTTTCATTCCAACCGAAAACTATTTTTTGTTGTTTAGTTTAGTTGAAAGCGTTATATTCATTGTATTAGTAAATCATAATCTAAAATATATTGCATTTCTCAATATAAGCATATTCTGTGTATTCAATGCATAGTCGGCTCTCTCTTTAACGCTATTATTGTATGACGTGATTGAATAGAAAATCGAGAGAAGAAGAAAAAGTTTATTTAAAAGATGTTTAGATGTTTAGCTCGACTTTAAATATTTCAGGCGTTTTAAACGTTCAAAAAATATATATTCAATAAATGAATATAAGAAATGCGTGAAATCATTCATTCAATTATAATATTCCATAAGTTTTTTTTGTGCAGAAAAAGCAATAATAAAATTCTTATTTTTCTGAATCTTTTAATTCTTGAATAAAAGAGTTATAGAAATGTAAATAATATTCAAATGAATATATCTTTTTCTTCTAAAGAGTGAAATATATTTTTTTCCAATTATAGTATAACTTATTATAAGATTATAAATAGATTTTTCAAAGAAATATTGAGAATTAATTGAATTTTTTTTTTTTGGTCAGAGATTTTTGAATTTTCTTCTTTAGAATTTTGTTGTTTAAAGAAATACAAATTTTGAATATTTGTTTATAATTCATAAGTTTTTTGTTTTGTTTTTTAATTTGAAATTTTAAGTTATGTTTTGCTGAATAGGAATTTAAATTATTCCAATGAAATTTTTTTTATGGAAAAAATATACAAAATATATGAAAACAATACTATTTATTCGGTTTGTGTGGTTCAGAGATGATCCTCTTCTTGGGAGTGCTGTCACTGGCACTGGTCATGTTGGAGGAAATGGCATTTATATGCACACAAGACAGCATGGGTTCCATCAAAAACCTAACGATTTTATCTCTATTTTTCATATGAATACTGAAAATATTGACTGAATTATCAAAAGAGTTATTGCACTTTAAGTACGGCTTAAAGAAGTTCTATTAAAATGTTTTAATAATTTACATATTAATAGATAATCTGTAAAAAAAATAATTTTTTCACTGGTTATCCAAATAGCTGTTGTGTGACTGATTTGATGGATAAGTTTTTAGGCTTTTATTGAAAGAAAATATTTTTCAACAAATAAATTGACAAATTATTTATGCTTTTTTGTCAAAATTTAAACTTTCTTTTTCCTCAGTCAGTGAATCCTAATAAGCATAAGATTATCTCATATTTCATGAAAACTTTACAAAAGGGATGGGAGAGAGAGAGAGAGAGAGAGAGAGAGAGAGAGAGAGAGAGAGAGATTTTTTTTATGATAAAACTAAAAAAATATAATGTATTGACTAAAACAGTAAAAAACATAATTTACTGTATAATTGTATTGTAAAATACCGGTTGAAATATTTGTTTAGAGATGAAAAAAGTTTGATTTACTGTTTTTGAAACACAATATAATCTAATATAAGATTAAAATAAATTATCTAATAAATTGAGCCTAGAGCAAATTATTTTATTATATATTATTTGCTGATATAATTTATTGGAAAATATTTTTAACAAACTATTATTTGGTTAAATAAACAATTATTTATTAGCTCATGAACTTCACATTATTGGGCCATAAATATTAGATTTGTTTTAAAATCATAAATATTTGATCGAATTTCCGGATTAGAGAAGAAGAACAGAATATAATAAGTAATATAATTGTATTCATATCTGTTTGAATCAGAAAATTAAGAGAAAAATATTTTCCCCTAAATTTTAATACACTATTTATTAGAACATTATTTAAGAATACAATTAATGTTTTCCAGAATTAAACAAATGTCTCATAAATTTTAATTTAACTCCTCTTAAAAAATCAGAGCATTATTTTCTAAAAAATATATTATTTAATTTAAAGACATTTATAATATTTATTATAAATTAAATTTTTATAACAACCAGACAATAAATGATATGTTATATGTTGAGAACATATTTTTTATAACTACCCGGACCACCAATAAATCTCTAGGTGCTCTCTCACTCACTCTATCACTCCTCAGATATCCGTTTGAAAACTTTTCTTCTAAAGTATATGAAAAATAAGCCTGACTTTTGAATTCAGTCGTGATATTCACCGCAATGTTTGCCAAACAAAATGTTTATTTAAGTCTAGATTAAAGTTTATTATATTATATAAGAAATCAACAAAAAATAAAATTATTACCGAATATTAATTTAAAGTCATTGATTAATTCGGGTCAGCGCTTTTGACCACATTATTTAAATGGGTATAAATAGTTCGTGGGTGATATTTTATCAAGTATTCCAAAAATTTTGTGGATGAATAAAATAAATTATAATTTACTTAAATCAAGAATATTATGTATGAATTCACAGACGCAGACAAAACAAAAATTTATTTATATATCTAATACTTATTTAACGCATAAAATAATGTCAAAGAATAAAAAAGATATAATAAAATTTTGAATATAGTGGTATAGTCTCAATAGTGGTATGATTTTTACTGAAGCCCATGTTTTTGGCCGATAACATATTGTCTATTTAGTTGAACAGATAATTAATATTTTAATTATATTTTTATTCAGAATAATTACTTTTTACAGAATATATAGTTCAGAAGAATATATTATATTCTGACAAAAAATACATGAAATAATTATTGCATACAATTCTAAACTCTATATTCATTTATATTAAAGTAATTAATCGGAGATAATTTACTTCAATTAAAATAAAAAATTGGTTTTTATATAAATATAATTAAAACTTTTAGAATATACTAATTTAGACTTTTAAAAAATTGCTTGTTTTCAACAAATTATTTCATTTTCTGAAACATTTATAATTTGAGATTTAATTTCAAATTAAAATTAAGAGAATTTTATATTAATGTTCTTTTCATATGAGAGTTGAGTTTAGATATTTAAGAATAATAAACCAGAATAAGAATAATGGTTATTTCTAATTCTAATTGACAATTTAAATTTTTCAAAACTTTATTAGATAGGGATATCATTATTATTATATTTGTTTGTCAAACCATAAAAGTAGGGGTCGCCAAGCTCACCAAACACTCGAATAAGCATTTACAGTGCAGGGTCATTTTAAAATGGACACGATATTCATCCTGTTTTTATTTGTCCATATATTGTTTATCAATAATGTTTTATATTTCAATAATTTTCAATACAGTATTTAAGGATTAGTCACTTTTTAAATTAATTAAATTCAAACTTTTTAAGCTAATGATTCATTAATACTGATGAATATATTTTATACTCATAGATAAAACCTATCAAAGCAATTAGTATTGACTATAAAATATTTATTTAAAACAAGTATGAAATATATTCATCAGTATTAATTAATCATTAGCTTAAAAAGTTTGAATTTAGTTAATCCAAAAGTGACTAATCCTTAAATACTGTATTGAAAATTATTTAAAAATTAAACATTATTGATTAACAATATATGGACAAATAAAAACAGAATGGAATATCGTGTCCATTTTAAAATGATTCTCCATTGTAGTTTAATATAAAAATTTATTTTCATAATTGATTTGAAAATTTAATGTATTTATAAATTATTATAATCAAAGAATCCTCAGTTTTTAAATAGAGATAATCCCTAGCAAGGTCCTCTTATGTTACTTCCGAAATGTGCTAGGCTATATTATCTAGAACATTTTTGGCAACCCCTGAGTTCCTTCAGCTTAGAATTCATCCAATTTTATATAAGCATTGGATAATTAAATATAATAAATGAATTCTTTTGTTTATTTGTTTATATTTAAATAATTTTATTTCAAATAAGAACAAATAAAGTAATTCTAAGCTAAAGAAGTAATTTTCAGACATAGAAACTGGAAAATTATTCTGTCATTAATGGAAACATTTTTCGAAAGTGTAATTATTGTGTCCTCACATACACTACTTGTTATTAGTGCAGTGCAAGAGTATTATTTCGGCCTTTTTTTGATACACAACTATATATTTGGGACATTTAATAGAAAAAAAAGTTTTATTTCAACATTTTTTTATACAAATTTTCTGTCTCTCTATCTCTTCGTTTGGCATCTGTTGCGCAAAACACTTCTAATACAACCATAAGTTACACAAAACATATGATTTGGAAATAGAAAACCTAAAAAAATCGACTTAAACTGATAGCTAATGAAGAAATGGAGCGGTACTCGCCATTACATCTTCGGTGGCCTTTGCCACACGTCACGTTACCCTATTTAACTACCTGTGCTATTCGCGCATCACTAACCATCAAAAGGGATATAAGAAGAGGAAAAAAATATTTAAAGAATAAAATAAACTTAAATAATAAGAAAAAAAATTTTAAGTCATGACTCGATTTCAAACTGATTTGCGTGCGTAATAATAAAGTGGACGGGTATTAAATGTGAATTAGGAGCTCACACCAGGCGAGACATTCGGGTTTAAATTATTCATTACCAGTAAAATATTTATTTTAAATTAAAATTATATATAGCTTTCAATTCTTAATATTTAATAAATCCGAAACTGTTATAACGATTATATCATTGAATGGACAGACAGACAGACAGACATAGAGTCGAATAAAGTATAGTTATTTATAATAGTATTTATTTGTTAATATAGTTTGACAGTAATATTGACTAAAGTTTTTAAGACCATTGACAATAACTTTATAAATAAGGATTTATTTAGTCATTTGCATAATTTTTTAAAATATTTGAATTTTCTCCACAGAAAACTCCAGAATAACAAAGTTTGTTTAGCAAAATATTTGACCTGTATATGAATCAAGAATTGATTATTTTTCTTTTTGTCCCTAAATTATTCAAATAAATCTATCAACTTAATTATGAACCAAAAAGGATGCAGCCATGTTATCATCCATATAGGGTAGTCCCTTATAGGCACGATATAAAGTTGACAATAAAATAATTCATTTAAATAATCACATGACATCAATTAAGGTTAACTAAATTTATGTGAAAATTAGCAGTTGTGAAATACCCTCTGACCATCAATATTACAAATATTTTCTCTCATATCTCAATTATATTTACCAAGATAGTAGAACTAAATTTGTTAAAACTATGTAACTATGTTATAATATTGTTTTAATTGAAATATGATTTAAAATTCAATTCATATCAATTGAAATTGTTTTGGAATTTTATAAATTTATTAATAAGTGGACACAATTATTATGATAAGCTAAAATGTTAAAATTAGTTTAGAATCTGAGCAATGGTTTTAAGATTTTTAATTCTAATTTCTCAAGAATATCTATCAACGAATAAAAACAACAATACTGTATACTTAAAATATAGTTAGACAAGTATGCCGTCCCTCCTGTCCCGGCTTTTGTAATCTTCTCAACTGAATTAATTCAATTTGAAAATATTCATTGTTTTATTAGTTGTTATGATTCGTGTAGAAGAAGGCATGAAATGAATATTCGTGTGTTTTATATATTCGGAAATCTAAGACTTTGTAAAATTTCTTTTTATTGACAAACCGTAACCATTGAGGTGTATAACACAAAAAGAAGTTTTTTTTTATTCAATGCATACCTGTTCGGGGAAAGAGCGAAATAAATATTAGGGGTTCTCTTTTAGTACAACACATATGTTTTAGAAAAGGAATAGTGAAAAATAGATTGTTTACTTGTATTCCATGCCATTCAAGAAAAAATGACTTAGAAATTAACAGATAGTTCAATGTGCGACACAAATGGGGAATGAAATACAATATATTTATACCTTTTATTGATGTAATGTAAATGTAAATGAAAACCAGAACTTTTAATAATAATAGGGATGGACAATGTGAGTATAGCTAAAATACCCCCCCCACCTGTGATGAAGAATTTCATCATTGAAAAGGTATCCCCTATACCTTCATGTGACTTTTTGGCTCTTATCGGTATCCTATACCCCCTTGACTTTTTGCCTTTGCCCATCCCTATTATAGAAGTAATTTGTAAATTAGTAAAGTAGTAGTGCCAGTGCTCTCATTATATCAATAAGTATTCCGTCAATAGAATTGATCTCTTATTTAACTTTCTATAGATTTGAAAAGACATGATGATTTCTAAAAAGTGTCTTTTATAATCAGAATATTTGTGTAAATTATATTTAAATTAAGAATTTATCTAGCATAATTTTTATCTTGTTTGATTTTATATAATATACGTAATTAATTAATAACTCTTTGCATAATTCTGATAGTATGGTCGGGTGGACTAACGGCCATGTCTCTGCTTAATAGGCAACAGAGTAGTGAGTACGAACCCCTGCCCTGGGTGAGCAATCTTTCTCTCTGAGTTTAGTTTGTTGGGCCTGGGGTGGGGCAAGATGACCAAGGACCCAAACCAAGGGTCGTTATTGGTAGTATGCGATCAGCTATCGCCACGAGCCTCGTTATACGGAGGGCCCAGGTGTGTTCTCTCAATGTGACACATCCTCGTTGTCATACCTCTGAGTCAAGCAGTGATCCCTGGCTGTTTTGAAATCCCCGGTTGTGCAGGGATCCCCAGAAAAAGGGATTGGATAAAAAACTCTTTGCATAATATTATAGTATATATACAGCAGCAGCCAATCGAATTTGCTCTACTGCTGACTCCTTTTTATACTATCCATATGTAGTCCAATATTAATACTCATTTTTAACTCCGCTTTCGAAAAAAAGGAATATATAGACTCGTTTACGCCACGATTCTATGGGATGGGTATCTATGATAATCCTATATAATATTACTGTAGTTTACATTAATTTTCTGAGATGTGAACCTGTGCTTATCCAATTGGATGGAGGCTAATCCTATGGGATGGGCATTTGATAATTTTATGTGATGAGGCTACCAATGCAATAGGAACCTGAAAACCCGTGATGTAATAAAAACTATAACTATTCTATGTAATAAGGCCTGAAATTAAATGGGATCTTATTGAATGCTATGGGATGGAAGCTTAGAAGAAACCTATGAGATATAAGTTTATGAGAATCTTATGTAATGGAGCATATTATAATTTCTGGGTGGGAACCCTTGATTATACAATGAGATACGAGCATTGACTGCATGGAAGTCTATTTCAAATCCACGGGATGGGAACCTCCAATGCAATGGGAATCTGTAACAAATCTACGGAATGAGAGCCTTCAATACTTGGAAATCTATTAGAATTCTATGGGATGGGAACCTCAACTGTATGGGAACCTACTACAAATCTATGGGATGGGAACTTCCGGTACAATGGGAATCTATTTCAAATCCATGTGATGGGAACCTCCAATTTATGGGAATCTACTACAAATCTATGGGGTGGGAACCTCCAATGTATGGGAATCTATTACAAATCCATGTGATGGGAACCTCCAATTTATGGGAATCTACTACAAATCTATGGAATGGGAACTTCCAGTGTAATGGGAATCTATTACAAATAATGCATAGGGAAAGAACCTCCAGTGAAATGGGAATCTACTACAAATCTAAAGTATGATAGCCTAAGAAACATATAATTTATTGGGATAGCGGAGTTATATTAATGGTCTATTCTTGTTTGAGTTAAACTTAAATAATAATCTTGAACTTTTAATAGTTTTTGAATCTTTAATCTTCACTTTCCAAGTATTAAAAAGTTCAATAATTTTATTAAAGTTTGAGCCTAAAAAATGAACATTAATATTGGACTACATATGGATAGTATAAAAAGGAGTCAGCAATAGAGCAAATTCGATTGGCGACGCGTATGTATAGTAGTTAGATTCTGAAAATAAGTGCAGTACTAAGTGCACGAAATATTCTAAAGCTGATATAGAAAACAAAAAGATAACAGAAATTTCTAAAGAGGATTTTTTAGCGAGATATGTTAAGGGGATAAAAATTATAGCCAATTCTAATGGATAGTAGAGCTGCAAAATCCACTTTAGAAATTTCTGGAATCTTGCTGATTTATGTCTTAGCTTTAGAATATATCGTACACTTAGTATATCATTAATAAAGTATATCATAAGTATATCGTTCAGAGATTATATTTGGCTTGCTAAAAATAAAGTAAACAAACCAGTGGATAATTCAGACTCTAGCTGCTACTAAGCTGATAACCTATCAGATCATTTTTCTAATAATGCCTGAATTAGCTACTGGTTTGTTTACTTTATTTTTAAGTATGCCAAATTTAATCTCTGATATTGTTAATAAAGGTAGAGAAGACCTTAAATATTATATGTTTAAAGATTGGTTAAATAAGTAATAATGCTATGTAAGAGTTGGATATTACAAGTACTCCAAATCCAAGTTAATATTAGATCAAAATTCAGGAAATATTTTAGTTTCTTGATAAACACATTTAAGATACAATTTTCATTCATTCATTTATTTTTACAAGCACCTTTTATACCTTTAACCTGTAGGCACATTTTTTATTTGTAAAATATTATGAATTGTTATGAAATATCTATTTGTCCTTTGATAGTATTTTATAAGATTGTCCTTTAGGAGAAGAGCAAGAACCTTTTATTAATATGCAATTTTATCAAGAACAAATATTTCACAACATTTCACAAAATAAATAAAAAATGTATCTTAAAATGTGTTATTGTTATCACTGGAGCACAAGAATGACAATAAAATAATCCCTGTTTTAATTCATAGTCACTTGGATTTTGAGAACTTGTAATGTAGTTTAATAAAAGGTTCTTGCTCTTCGTCTACAGTGCAATCTAATAAATTAATAGTTGTTTTTTTGCCATGTTTTTACATTTGCTGAATGAATGAATGAATAATCAGAAATGAAAAAAAAATAATAAATGAATTTTATGTGTGTTTTATATATTCTATTAATATTTAAAAAATAACTTAATTCCGGTTTTTAGTCCACAAATTGTGGTAATGCATATAAATATGACAGAAAATTATAAAAAAATTGGAGAATTAAGATGAAAATTACTTTTTTTTAATCATAATATTTTTTTAATAACAAAAAAAATAATACAACAATTTTATGACTTAAAAGATCTTCACTTTATTAAACTTTCATAGTTTTATATAGATTTCGTGACAAAGATCTCACCCTAACTATAACATTATGAGCCCAACAGCTAAGAGCACAGGTACTTCTGGTGTATATTTATTGAAAGTTAGATTTTTTTTTGAATTGAATTTATTCTGATTTTCAAAGAGCAAAATATTTTCTTCTGTAATTAAAAGCAAATTAAAGTAGATTTTTATAGCTTTTATTGAATTTTTAATTTACATTTTATGGCTATTCAGACAATTTTGTGTAATTATTAAATTCTTCTTTTTATATATTGATTAAAATTTTTTATGTTTCATTAAACTCTAATTTGTGTCAACTTTTTATATTGAATTCTCAATATTTTTCAGTTTACTATTAAATTTTAAACAATAATTGATTGTATTTTGAATATAATTCGAGTGTTCAAAGCACTTGAGGTGCGGTCTCTCTCTCTCTCTCTCTCTCTCTCTCTCTCTCTCTCTCTCTCCCTCTCCCTCTCCCTCCCTCCCTCCCTCTCTCGCTCTCTCGCTTTCATTTTCACTTTTAAAAAAAGTAATATTAATTCCGTATAACTTAAAGGATGTCTTCCCATTGCACTAGAAGTCTGTCAATCCATTCAATCATTGATCTCATTTCCACATGAGTTCTAATGTCTACAATAATTTTGTGGTAAAAGACTTATCGAAGTGAAACAAAACTAATCATTTTGTGTAACAATAGAACTCCAATAGAATTGCCAAAACTAATGTCTAAATCTCTATTAAGATTAGACACAAAAATAATTGTAATTCATATTAATATAGGTATGAATTGAATCTGTTTTTATAAACAATGATTAGATAATATCTAAGATTAATTAATTTTTTAAATACAAATAAATTAATTTAAAGAAATGAGAGCATTACTCTATACAAGCTCATTCAGATTTCTATCATGTTTAAATGAAATATTTCACTTTCTCCTTTCAATCTATAGACATAACATGAAAAATCTAAATTCTGAAAATTTTAATTATAAAAAGCAGAGATAAATATTTTTATTAATCAAGTCTTGTTTGATAAGAACAAAAGATTATTAAACAAAACAATCTAACTATTATTCAAATAATTTATTTGTCTTATATCTCAATGAATATTCAATTGCCGTACAAATTATGAATAATTAATTATTTGTTTTATTTTTCAAAAACGAAAACTCATTTACAGTATTGAAATAATTTGTTTGATTAAAGCAGTTTTAATATACAATTTGTGTAAATTATGAATTGAATGACAAGTAAGTAAAATAAAAATAATAAAAGGAGAGAATAACAACAAAACATACGAACTGTACTAAACATTGAAATTAGAAATAGCAAAACGACGCCAACCTTTAATTTTAATATAGCTTATTATTATAATTAGAATTATTCTGATATTACGTAAGTTTTTCTTTATATTCTTTAATAATAATAATTTCAAACGTCAGAGACAACACAATAAACATGCCTTTGAATTGTATTCCCTGTTTATATTATAAAACCTGATAAATATATAGAATTGAAATGTCGATTCAAATAGAGAGGTGTTGAGCAAAAATTTTATTACTATATTATTATATCCGAAACAGTATATATGTATTAGATTTGCGATAAAATATAAATAAAAACATATAAATAAAATTTCTGGTAATAAAAAACAGCCAAAAAAGTGTTCATTAATGCTGAAAAAGCCATTAATGTACTGAACGGTCTATTTTGTATCGGAGTATTGAAATTATAAAAGAGTTTAAAGAACTTCAAATCTAAAAAATTTATTTTTATTTTTTTATTTATTTCTTTTTTTTCTCTTTGAAAAGCAAAACAATTAAGTGGCAAACAATGGTTGTGTTGTATTACATGATTAATCTGAATTGAAGTGATTTACTAAACCATTGGGTGTCACACAATACAGTTCTTACAGTTCTTACATTTCATTTCATTCAATTACATTTCAGATGATTGTATGAACGAATCACTTCTTGTTATTATATATGATATTATTATGAAATCATTGATCAGAGCATTGGAACAAAAGATTAAAAAAGAGTTCAAAAGAATTTTAATGAGAAATAATTATATATTAAAACGCATAAAAAAATATTCTCTAATTTAAAATCAGAATATTTAAGCCAATAGTAAAACAAAAAATCCTTTTATACCCAATATTTATGCGAAATATATTTTCTGATTTAATGTGTATTAAAATAAAAATGATTCAAAAAATATTTTAATACATATATTAAATAATGATTTCAAAAATATTTTAATGTGTATTAAATAATAATTTCAGGAAAAAAAATATTATTAAATACACAACTCATTTGATTCAGTCATCAATTAAATCTGGAGGGACTATAAGAATATTAAATATTACATATAATATATTTTTATTATATACCTCTGGTTTTAATAAATAAATTATTCAAAATAATTTTATATAATTATGCTCAGGTCTGTCACTGATTGGCAAATGAGAAAATAAAAAACACATATATACAGTATATTAATATATTGGGGAAGCGTTTCTGATCATATCGGCAAACATTTGTCACATATCAGAGGCCAACAAAAAAATAAAAAAAGATATTTAAGTAGTTTTTTACAAATATGTTGAACGTGTTTAAGCAATTATATCATAAATTTCTTTTATGTAATTATCATATTTATTAACTTTGAAGGAGAAAAAAAAGTGATTTTTCAATTCGATTAATTTCGAGAAAGTCATTGACATTTTTCATAGCATTTGTCGCAAACATTTTTTATTAATGATATAAACAAACTTTTATTTCATTATATATTTATTTTATATCTCATACATATTCTATACCGTATTGGCGTTCCTTTAAATAATTAAAGTTTTTTTTTCGATATTTGATTTTTGTTTCTCTGTTCATCAATTAAAATATTATGTATGAATGCATAGGTAAGGTATGTCTAACGGCAGAGCATATACTGCATTGAATATTATAGTCTCTTCTGTTCCAATGTTAATGTCTTTTTTCTGGCAAAACTAATATACAGAACATATAGAAGGACTGCGTCTTTTGATTTGCTGTCTCCGAACCCTCAATCAAATGAGAAAATTTTCTTCTTCTTTGCAAAACTACTCAATAATTATTAAAATGTCTGAATATGTAATTTGTTCTCTCTTTGAGGTAATGCCTCTATATTTTGATTCAAAGCATTTCATTCGCCATTCAAACAGTCATCGCATTTGTATTTTGTTCTTCTGTTTAGCATTAAATAGCAATAAAAAAAAAGTTTTTTAATTCTAAGAAACAAATTCAGAGATTCCTATTGCATAATAAACTACTTAATGATCTGATATTTTATTCACTAATGTCTTAAAACAAAACAAAATAAAAGCATAAAAGAAGAATAACTTTATTCCTATTCTCCAATCTTAATGAGAATTATTATATCACTTGTTCCCATTGGTTGCACAAAAACATCTGTCACTCATTAGATTTATGTCTGAATTTATTATTATTTAAATACCAATCAAATTACATCAGCGAAGGGCCCAATGACTGTCGAAATTCAATCGATTAAAGACATTCAGAAAAATTGATTATTTTTTAAAACTTATTAATTGTTCGAAAGTGGAGATAATTAGTGGGTTTCTTCACTTTGGAATAAGGATTGGCCGAAATTATATAATGAGGAGAGAGATGAGGCAAATCGAGGGACAATTATATTAATATTTTTTATCCAAGCAACAAATTAGTTTCAAGCTCTTTAAATCTCAAACTATTCTAATACTATTAATTTAATTTAAGGGAAATTTAAAATTGGAGTCCTTCATTTATTGTTCTAGCTTATTTCTTCATTAAATTATTACACTTTGCTCAGTCGATAGATTCAATAATAGAATGAATGGAAATATTTTCTTTTTAAAATCAAATATTAGATGAAATATATTTGGGAATTAATATTGATATCAGAAATGTTGAAGCTTTCTACAAAAGGTATTTGGTCAATTGCGGACAAAGAAGACAGAAATTTATTATCGACTATCGGTTTAACGAGATCAATTTTGCAGATTTATATCACTATAAAATTTAACATTCTACATATAGAATATATGACACTAATTGCCAGAATATGAGACAATCTAATGGACGATTGTTCTAACCTATGCCTCTTTTAAGCATATTTGAGTGACTTTCACAAAATCAAGGGATAATTTGAAGTATTTTGTCCCTCTTTGCCTATTTCTGGTATAATTTTAAGATTAAGAATCATTAATAATTGCATAAATAGGTAATTAAAAGTGAAGACAAATACCCATGTATGTTTTTCCAGACAACAACTTGATAAATGAATAAAAAAAAGAAA
>JAQFXN010000852.1:0-18179 GCA_034693365.1 Liacarus xylariae
AGCGGTTCCCGTTTGAAATTCTTGATTTTAAATTCACTTATACGAGCTCATATAAATGGTTCATTCATTTCTTTTTTTCGCTTGTTATTTATTAAAAGAATGAATTGTTTATGAATTTTATAAGGAGTAAATAGACTTGAAATCTTGAATAGGACTAGCATTAGAATCAACACCTTATAAAATTCATAAACAATTTACTTTTTTAATTAATAAAAATTTTAAAGATATATAATTGACCCGCGGCAGTGAGAACGACGGATACGATATAATATAGTGATGGACTTATAGGGTTTTCACATCAATCCATAAACATTTTTGGACAAAACCCTATAAGTGTATCGCTATATTATATCCTATCCGTCATTCTCACTGCCGCGGGTCAATTTAAAAGTAAATTATATTTCTGTTGGATTACAACTGAATTGCTTTTTGGGCACTACTCTGGATAAAAGAATTAGTGTCCAAAAATGGAATTTATCCAAGAAACTTCACAAAAGCTTTAATAATTCAGTCAAAACACTTTTCTATAGAAAATTTTCGAATCTCTTATAAAAAGTGATCTTACAGTTAAATATTGGAGAGTTTAACCCTAAAAGACAAAAAACCAGCTTTCATGAAAAAAATGTAATTTTATCCCAATTCAAAAGTACTGTATTCACGAGATCAATGGAATTATACAAGGATTCACAGAATTTAACAATATAAAAATAGAATTAGGCGTAAATCAACATTTAAAAGACTAGTTTTAAGATAATAAAACAGAATTTCTTAAAACTAAGTATAATTTCATATAAATTAACGTGATTTGCATTAAAGTTGTTTAATCTTAAGGAATTCAGCATAATATTAATCAATATTGTTGGTTCAGTGGAGTGCATGCATGTGGAGTGTCAGTAGATGTCATGATAAATGCCGAATACTTTAGCCTTGTGTTGGGCATCCCTGAGAAATCAATGAAACATTTAAGCGAGAAATGGTTCAATTAATTTAACTACAATTTAATCTAAAATATTAAGCATTTCTTTCCTAAAACTGCATTAGATTTCAAATACTTTTAATTAAAAAAAACCCCAATTTTTCTTAAAATAAGCTTTCTAATCTTTTAAAAGAATTAAACTAATAAAATGACATTTCATCAATTAATTCCGTAATAGTTTCATAAGTTTTAAATAAATTAGAATTAATGGCCAAAAGCAAAAAATATAAAAAAAATAGAGAATTGAGCTAAACTACTATTTTATTGCAATTCATCGCAAAAATGGTAATTAAAAAAGAGATTAAAGTTCAGGAAAAACATTATTACAATATTTTCAATACAATAATATGTTTGTGAATTGATTGTGAAAGCAATTGTAAAACATAACAAACAACTATTACATACTTTAAGCTAAAGCGACAAAAATTGTTTCTCTAAGAGTTGAGACAAAATTGGGCGAAAAGTGATTACGCAATCGTTTGAATGATTGGATTTTTTGGCTGCGATTGCGATGAGAAATAGATATATAGAGAGAGAGAGAGAGAGAGAGAGGGAGAGGGGGAGAGAGAGAGAGAGTAACGATAAAGATGTTTATGACGTAATGGTGTGATTGTTTGGGAAAAATGGCGGAACGGTGTAAGCGGTGTTCAATTGAGCATCGTACTATCAAGAAAGAATTAAGCAAATGGCAAAAAAATGTTGCGCTAATCGTCGGTATGTTTAGACCACTTAATACTGTCTTTCACTCTAATCTCTAATATATTTCCTCTCATATGTACTAAACTATAAAATATATTAGATTTGAATTTCTATAAAATGAAAATATAATTTGATATATATATTAGTGAATAGTTTTTATTACTATTATATGCAATGTATGTATGCAATAGTCTCTAAGCATAGTCTGTATGTCTTGAATGAGTGCTAATAAGTTGGAGAGAAATCTCTAATTTCCTTGTCTTTTGACACTACTCTCTCAGTCTATACAGTCTATTGCATACAGTTATACAGTTGTTGTTTACACTCTTCTAATACACTCTCTTCTGTCGATGATATCTAATATATCATAGACTCTATTAATATAGTTCTCTAAGTTTTCTAAAATCTGTAATTCTTTGACTCAAATTCTATACTAATATGTATTGAATCGCATGTTTGCCATTCTATGCATTGCTTTCACTTTAATATCTGTTATTTTATATAAATTATAGCTTAAAGTAGAAGACCTTAACTGAGCTGATAGTGTATTAAATGCATTGCTTTGGCATATATTGCATACATTGGTTCCCTTATATCAAAATTAGGCCATTTTAGTGAAAAAGGGTCGACTCGATCGACACCGGAGTGAAAATGTTTGGACCGTTTTATGCCATTAAGCGATCGATAATTTATTATTTTTTTCTTTTCATTTACTCTTCATTTCACTCTAACATTATTTCTTATCTAAATCTCGATTTTCCTTTCATTTTGAACACTAATTATGTTTTTCTCTTTTAATATAAAATTCTCTCAATTTTTGTCAACTTTTCCCATAAAATATTCTGTGAAATCAATTTCCATTGAAAGCAAAAGTTTCCAAAAAAAAAATTAAAATTCTAATTAAAAATAGAAATGATATTTAAAATGATATAATATTTCTTTATTAGTTATAAAATTTGAAATTTAAGAAAATAGAGTTTAAACCTAAACCTGATTGATATGAGAAAAAATAGTTTGGCAAAGGTTTGGGCGTTTGAGTTACAAAGTCTAACAGGTATTGAGATATAAGTAGAAATTTTTGAAGAGAACAACAATAATATGCTTAATATGGAGAGAAGGATAAAAATTTGAGTTAAGAACGAAACCTTCAAATTAGGTCGTGATTGTAGTGATTGTGGGCTTCAATAATAAACTCATAAACTCTCTTATAATTTCACTACATTTCATGCGAACTATAAATTTTTGATAAACAGAATCGCACTTTTTGTACAATTGAATTGTCAGGACGTAAGAGACAGGACGGACGCACAGGACTGCCAAATATATTGTGCGCTTCTCTCACTCTATCCCTGTTATCACTAATTCGATAGAATAGTGCCTAAAATTAACATTAATTTTTAATTATAACTTATGTGACAATAATTAGAGTTGAATGCAAATTACAAATGGGTTTATACTCTGTCTCTCGAATTATTTAGTATTAAAAGGAAGTGAAATAGGAATACAGAGAAAGAGAGAGACTGTTTGAGAGAATGTTTGGTTCGTTTAGTCTAATATAGCGATTCATTTACATAATGCGTGCGAACACTAAAAACAGCCAAAACTTTAATTTTTTTTTGAAAAATTTATTACTCAATAAATATTTGAATTTGAATTCACTTAAAATATGTTCAATTCGTTGATTATATGTTAATTAGTTTAGACTTTAGTATAATTTGCAAAAGCATTGCATTTAATGATCATTGACTGACTTTCAATGCTATGAAATGCACTTTTAATGCTTAACATAAATTGCGGTAAAACTAAAAAAAACTTAATATTTCTCTAACTCTTAATAATATCAGGAATGGAAAGAGTGGCTCAAGAATTAATGGGAGGCAGAAAATGGAGAAAATTAATGACTCCATTCAATTCTCTGGAGCAAACAGAACCAGAAGACTGGAGTCAAAGCGAAACGTGTTATTTTTGTAATACCAAAACACAATCTTCTTCTGTAAGTCAATACTTTTGAACGTTAACCCTGTGCTCGAGTTATGCATCATATCATTCATATGCTATTCGAGTATATTATGTTTGCATAACTTATTCATATGTGATATATGTATAAGAATTTATTTGAATAATCAATCGAATACTTCATTATTGGATAACTAATACTTAAACCATTCCAAGCATTGATAGCATTGAAGCCATTGAAGGCTCGTCTCATTTGCTGTTTGTGTTTGATTTGATATAAAGCTTATCCTCATTTCGTATGAGTAAAGTTCCAAAACTTTTATTCACTTATTTCTAATTAGTTATCGAATCTAATGAACAGAATTGAGATAAAAACCAATTCTTTCGTTAATCTATTTATTCAATAAAATCTATAAAACTTTAAATTTGTTTGAATTAGAGATAAAAGTTTGCGTTTGTTTTAAACAATGCAGGACTCGATCGATAGTGTTGTCCCGCCTTGTGATGAGTTATTAGACGGGGAGAAGACGTCTAATGACAATACCGGAGACAAATGCTCATTGTGTGCCGGTTTTTCCACACCCGACTCCATCTCCAAGTGCTCGTGCAAGTCATCTCATTCGCCCCATTCTAACGATCAACCATTAGATCTCAGCGTACATTCAAGACATAAGGGATCAGCCGATGCTCTCAAGCATTCCGAAAACACCTCTCATTCGAGTGATAAGAAGAACCCTCTCATTAAAGTACCCCAACCCTCCACCACAACCAAAGCCATGTGAGTGACAAACATATGATAAGATATAAATTTAAATATTTTATTATTCAAACAATTATTTATTTGAATTTATTTAAACCATAGAAAGCGAAACCGTTTGCCGACAAACACGACGTGGAAAAGGACTTATACTGAAGAAGAACTTCAGGCAGCGCTCAGAGATATACAAAGTGGCAAATTAGGCACCAGAAGGGCTGCTGTTATATATGGTATTCCACGCTCTACTCTAAGGAACAAAGTATACAAACTAGCACTGGACAAGTCTAATAATGGAAAGCGTAAAGTGACCCCCAACTCCCCCACAAACGTCAATACAACTACCAGTGCTTTCGCCACAAACAAAAAAGTATCGAAATCTTCACTTTTGAATCACAATAACAGTAGTAATAAAAGTGTTAATAACTCCAACTCAACGCTCAGTCATGTGTTGGACGACCCGAACAACAGCTCGACGTCTGCGAGTGAATCACTCAAACAGATCCTGAAGAACGCAATCACACAAAGAGCTAATAGTAGTAGTGGTAGTATTAGTTCAGCCAAAGCCAAGTCTAAGCAATCGAATGACTCGGGTTTGAGCGGCGATGTGTCAGCACAAGCATTGATGGGTTGTCTGCCTTCGGGCGTTGGGTTCAACTCATTGACCGATTTGTACAATTGTGAGGCCTTAGCAACCATCCAAATGTTGTCTACAATCGAATGTGAACAGGCATTGGCGCCACTGTTCACCCAATTCCTGTTGAAGATATCGCAGTTAGCGCTCACCAAACGACAGGCAGAGGACAATTGCGACGCCGAGACAAACGCCACGTCCACTTCAAACTTACCAATTTTGCCTGATTTGATACGTAAATTGGCTGAAGATCAGATCGAACAGACGGCCCGAACCAATTCGAGCCAATCATCGAATCAATCAAATGGTGATAAAAGTGAATCACAACCAGAACTCAGTGGTAATAGTAATAACAATGTGATACTGAAGGTTCCGTCCTATAAACCTAAGACCAGTTCTGCTGCGGTCACCACACGTGACACTAAACAATCGAATGAAGAGCAGCCAAATGTGACCACTAGTGATACCGAACCCGTGAACCAGTTGTGCACCTCTTCTAGTCATATAGAAAGTGATGAACGAATTAATCTTGAATTCGAAAGTAAGAGTAGTTTCTCTTTGAAAGACATAATTAGTCAGCGATTGTATAATTCGACCACAAGTGCAAAGTTCTCTAATGTCGCCAATTCTGAAGACTCGAGTTCTGACGCTTTAGTTAGTGATGACAAATACGACGGCGGACTCAGCGGTTCCGACCTTAAGAACAGCGGAAATGTTAGCGATCACAGCAACCCCTCCACACCCGAGAAGAGGAATCGACCCAAAAGAGGCAGATATCGCAACTACAACAGAGACGATTTGGCCAAAGCTGTCAAAGCTGTCCAAAGGGGAGAGATGTCTGTCCACAGAGCCGGTGAGTAGAGCACAGTTAGCAAACGCACTCTAATAGTGTTGATGTGATCTAAAATATGCTAATTTTTGGTGTTTAAGGAACTTTGTTTGGAGTCCCGCACTCGACCCTCGAATATAAGGTCAAAGAAAGACATCTATTGAGACCTAAGAAGCGTTCGAACGAGACGTCAAGTGTTGTGACCAAAAAGGAAAACGAGAACAAATCGAATGGAAACACAACTAATCGTGTGATGAATGGTGCGGCGAGTGTGGTCTCCGGCGGCAACAGTTCGGCCATAAGTACTCTAAACAGTTCGGTGCCCTTCTGGAACTCCTCATTTCCCTTTATTCCAGTAGACAATTGTGGAAACAGTGGTAACTTCTTTGCCTCAAATATGATGAGAAAACTTCAAGAAAACGCTCGAATCAATGAACAGATAATTAAGACTCAGAGCGAGTCCACCACTGAATACGGAGGTCTTCTATTGGAGAGTCTAATCAAGTCATCGCTTGTCAACAGTTCATTGAAGAGTAAACGCAAATCAGAAGATGAGGACAATGACAAGGAAGTGGTCAACACGTCGTTAGAACTATTGAAAGAAGTCTCAGCGCTCGGAAAGAAAGATTGAGTGCTTTGGAGTTATAGGGAATAAAATAGTGTTTAAGTGCCGTAAATATCGCGTAAACAGCGGTATTGCGAAAACGGGTGCCTTGTTTTGCACGTCAGACACGGCTCAGACAAACGGCCGAATAAGATGTCGATCTCTAGTCTATTGTAATTTAAAAGATTTACGTAAAACCCATTGTCTCAGCTGTGATGCTATTAATAGTGTTCTCTGTGTTTAAGTTTGCTTTTACTCCGATATTTGTCGAGAGTTGACAGGAATACAGGGTTATGACCTTGAGTTCAATTAGCATTATTGATATTAATATTGATAACTGGTTTAAAAGTTATAAACTTATTAAATATTTTTTGAATTAATTAAGAAAAAAAGGGCACAAATATCATAAACACATCATTAGAAGGTATCATATAATGAATGGTAATTGACATTCAACTGAATGATACGAAATATTTCAATTGATATCAAATTCAAATATTGATAACAAAATAATTGATACAAAAATATAATGATTTGTAATATTTTTATACCACAAATATTTGATCCCAATATAGTAGTCATTCCACAGAAAGCCTGAAATGTTTTTAAATAATAATATATTGAAATTAAAGAAAGGAAATTAAAAAAATTGCAAAAACCAAAGGCAAAGATGTTTTGTTTATTAGATTAGTCACTGCGAAGGATAAGCTATTTAATGATAGAGAACCCAAATTATAATATATATTAACTGATATATTAATACAATTGTAATAATATATTAATATTTTATGATTTTATGTTTGTATAAAGTTTAGTGCCATTGATAGTGAGAAACGACTTTTTCTGATTCATTAATACTTATTAATTATAAAAGTTATCCAAAATTATTATTAATAATCAATTCTTTTCTTTTTAATTCAAACTTTTTGTTTGAAAAAGAAAGTAAACTTCGAAGTGATTGAAAGAATTTATATAAATGAATGGTCAATACCTTTACTGTATGTGCAATACTAAGAGTATCACAAAGTTATGTAAAAGTTTTTATGAATGAGTCCATAGTTTAATGTAATCGATTTGGAAATTTAGCCACCGGTGCAATAGTGACACAGTTATGATTCTATTGATATATTAATACAACTTTTGCTTTTCTATTAAAGTATTATTTATTAAATTTGGAAATTTTTTTTCGGATGAATCAGAAGATTAAAAGTTTAGAACTAAATGAAGAGCTAAGAAATGGTTGAATGCTTTTAAACATTAATTATTATTATTGTACTTATGATTAAAATGAATACAGAAATTGATTATTATTTGTAAAAAAGATTGTTTAAGAAAATGATTAACATATCGCACAACAGAATCATTTCTGAGATGTAGTAGTATTTACACCACAATTATTATTAATTATGATTATATAATGTTATATCTGAACCGGTTATCCATTTGTTTAATATTTCATTCATTTCAAAGACAATGTATTATTTGAAGTATAGAATACATTGAATGTAATCCTGAACTTCATTCCAATCATTGTGTTATTACTGCTTATGTTATTCAGAAACAAAATATCAAATCTTGTTTAACTTGACCTAAACATTCACATTAAGACAAGCCTTACATTTGCATTGCATTCCATTTATTTTTGTTTTATTTTGTTTTTTATTATACTTTCAATTTGTTAGAAAAATATATTTTATATTAATTATTGATTTCATTTGATAATAGAATGTCTTATTGTTATTATTGCTATATTTTAAATAACCTTTGATTTAAGTTACAACTGATTGATATATTTTAGTTTAAAAGCCTTTGTATATTCATATTCTAATTAAAAAAAGCATTGAATGCAATATTTTAATCAACTTTTACTTATTCATTGGTTCACAACTGTTTTAATAAACCTAATGTACCGAACCATTGGTTGGAACACTAGTTGTGAGAACTGTAACAGTACTGTTCGGTTTAAACGACAGTCCATAGGCTGGGGGTCTGCCCTAATTCGAATTATACATGTTCTATTCGAATCATACAGACAGGGAGAGGTAAAATTTTTTTGCATGCGATTCAAAAAGTCAGGTATTTTGCAAAATCTCAAACTCAGGGAGAGTTATTTAGGCTATATCCCCCTTGGCTACCCTGAAAAATACTGATATTTTTTGTGCTATAAATAATTTTACTACAAAATCAAATCAATAACATTTTTATTGCTTGAAAATTAAGACCATTTCCACTGATTCTAATGGCAGGTAAAAGGTTTTTTTTGGAGGTGCAAATCCATTGAATCAAATGGAACAATACGGTGAGTTTCAAAATGATAGGTTTGATGAAAAATTGATATAATATTGAAACCAGTGATGTAATCTAGGTGGTTTAATCAGATAAGAGATTGAAACTGATTCATATCTACTAATACTAACTATAGATTTCAATGGAGTTCAATAGAGTTAGTATTAGTAAATGTGATTCAGTTTCAATCTCTTATCAGATTAAAGCCCCTGATCACATCACTGATTGAAGCCCTTTAAAATAATTTCATGAATTTTAGATATTTTGTCCCAAAATATGATAGACATGTGTGCTGTGAGTTTCATTAAGTTCTGATAAATGGTTTAGTCTGTACGCACTTTTGTGTAAAACTAAGCCTCAAAAGTCGTTTCAAAAAGATAGGTTTCAAGGGCTCCAACAATAGAAAGCCAATGCAAATCTATCGAGTTTTAGGATATGAAGGGATTTAGGGGTTTTATCCCATCCATTAACCTCTGAAAAATATTTTGTAGTAATTATCAATGGAAGATAGTATTGGCAATAAAATAGTAAAATAGTGTACTTTATTTTACTAATACTATACAATTATTGCATCTATTTATGCACCCATTAGAACAATTATCTTATTTTAGATTCCTTTTTGAAATAGAATTCTGGCCAGTTTTTTCAGAATTAAATTCTTTTTAGTGCAGAGGGTAGGCAGCGATGGGGGTTATACTTGTGATTTCAAAAAAACAATAAAAATTAAAATCTATTTACTTTTTCTTTTGCTCCAAATTTTTAACCAATATTTAACAAGAAAATTAAATTCAATCCAGGCACAAAATGAGTGAGGGTGGAATGAATTACAGCTATAGTCTGACAGATCTGATTCTCTTATTTCATTTACTTTTGGGTAAAAACATGTTTTGTCTTTATTTCCGAGAATTTCCTGGGCGAAATGATATCTTAAAACTTTTCTCATTATATTTCCATTGACTTTCTATTACTCTCGCGCTTTATTTTTTCCTTGCCTATATTTTTGAAACGATTTATTTGACATGAGTTTTTGCACAGACTAAACCAGTTATCTGATCTTAATACCACTCACAACACATATTTGTCTAAAAGTTTTGTATAGAATCTTGAAATTTCAAAGAATTTTCTCAAATGGTTTAAAACTATATCACTTTATTTAGCAAACCTATTATTTTGAAACGCACTGTATATACAGCCTTCCAGATTTTAAAGTGGACACCACATACAGCCTTTTCTCAATTGTCCATATACTAATAATCAATAATGTTTTATTTTTCAATAATTTTTTAATATAATATTTAATATTTTGTAATTCCGCCGGAATTAGAAATTGCATTATCATATCGTTTTTCATCGATAAAATTAAATTATGAATTAATTGAGTATGATTATCAATGATATCCCACTTTTGCCATATCTTTACGAACAATAATTCTGGTTAAAGTGTATGAATAGGTTTGCATTTATATTTAAGTATCATAAATATGTTTTCTATAGTATTCAAGTCAGGCGAATAGGTGGGGTGTTCAATAACTCTCCTAAAACTCAGTTTAGCCCCTAAATAATAGTCCCTAAATAGCTCCTAAATTGATCAAATGACTAAACCTTAAATACTCTATTTAAAAAATTATTAAGAAATAAAACATTATTGATTATAAGTATATATTAGCGTTGAAAAATTTACTAAATTTTTAAAATGGTAATAAATTTACTAGTAAATTTAATTTTGTCCGATAAATTTATTCACAAATTTTAATAAACAAAAAATATGAATAAGAACCATAATTATCTCTTAATATTCTGAGTATCTGGAAAATAACCTGAGACTAAAAAATAATTACAATATCATCTAGGCATCAAACTATATTTCACCAAGAATCTGTAAGAATTGAACAGAATTTGACAAAATTCTGTTAATTTTCAGAGAACTTAGACTGAATTTCACAGAATATTCTGAAAGAGGCGCTTTCAGCGCCGTTTTCTTTAGCTTACTCTGGGAGAGGGTATCTCGCGTCCGACATATAGGGGCCAAAATAACAGGATGTAGTCTGTGCTAACCCCCTTTACTCATTCCTGTTATTTCCGTAACGCAATGTTTGATTTTCGGTTAAAAACATGTATTTTGGCAAAATGGTTACTTCCTTCCCATTTCCTCCAAACAATAAGATATTTTTCCAGAATCATGGGATAAATTTTGAATATTTTTCGAATCAGTGAGTTTTTAATCTGCACATCCTTAAATTAATTTTAAATAAGATGCACTTATACTAAATCTCTTTATTAAATTTAATAACAGTGCAAAAAATTATTAAATTTTTAAGACAATTTAATTGTATAAATTTAATTAAAATATTAAATTTTCTAACAGTGGTAATTTTAGTAATAAATTTATAGTAAATTTAATGATAAATTTTCTTTAAATATATTCATTTGCAACGCTAGTATATATGTACAATTGAGAAAAGGCTTTATATGGTGTTCACTTTAAAGGCTGTATATGATAATTTGATCAGCTAATAGTGATCTTAAGACATTTTGACAATTTGATGATAATGAGATGAGTTAGTAGTGAAAGCAATAATTTTTTTGAAAATCTTATAATATTTACTACCCTTTGAATTTTAATTCTTTAATATTATAATAATAAGTCAAAATGGCAACCGCGAAGTTATTTTACTGATTTATCCATTTGAAATCATATTACTATTTATCAATAGATTTTATATAACTGATAAGGAAAGTGTCTCAGAGCGCCGCTTTGGATTGGGACCAAACTTTGCTCCTGAATACCTTGTTGTATATGTATTTGAAAATTAAAAACATTTTTTGCTTAATTTGATTAGGAGAAAATTTGGCATATTGTAAAGTTTTTAAAATGCATACATTTTATACAGTGTTCTTACCATTGATAAACTCTCTGAGGTATACAGAGTTCAACAATCAAATTGTTATGATTTGGAAGAGAATCAATAATGAAAAAAATAAGATTTCAATATTTTTGCAAATAAGGAGGCTTGGGGGGATTTTGGCCTATTTAAAAATATTTTGTTCCAGTAAAGAGATTTATATAAATTATAATATTTGAATCAATTTATAATTTACAGTTTGTATTTTGGATGGAACATATGTCTGAAATATATAAACCAGTAATATTTGTGTCAAATCATCGTTAACAGATTTTAAAAATTTATAACAATTTTTGATTAAATATTTAAAAAATTTTAACAAATATTTGACACTAATACTAGTTTCTTATATACTTCAAGATAATTTTTAGTCAAATAATAAACTGTAAATTATGAATTGAGTAAAAATTATTATTGATATAAATCTGTTTATTAAAACAAATAATTTTAAAGCCTCCAAAACCCCTCTAAACCTTTATATTTTCAAAAAGTATTGAGAACTTATGTTTTATTATTGATTCTCTTTCAAACCATAACTGTTTGATTGCTGAACTCTGTATATATCAGAATGTACTCAAATGGTGAGAACTACTTCTCCATAAAATGTATGCATTTTAAAAATTCACAAATGGGCTAAATTTTCCCCTAATCAAATTAAGCAAAAAATATTTTCAATTTTCACATACATATACAAAAATGTAACCAGGAACCAAATTTTGTCCCAATCCAAAGCGGCGCTCTGAGACACTTTCCTTGTGAGTATTGATTTATAAGCAGTGGGGGTAACGTTAAATTACATCACTGTAAGAGATGAAGTGAAACATTATCAATAGAAATACAAGTGCAAATAGAAAAGTCACAGTAAAAGAATCTGTAAAGGTATTACTTTCTCATATTCCACAATATAATTTGTCGATCTATCTTTTGTGCTGTCTCACTTTGCTACAATTATAGGATTAGTGTATCCTTGCGTTAGCATTTCCTATAGGATTAGTATATACTTAATTTAAGCCCCCACATAGGTTTAATCTCTTCTCATTTTAGCCCTTTCCATACGATACGTCAATCCTTATTTAGTCTACTATCACTTTAACCCCTTCCTATTTCACATCAATATTTATTTAATCTATTCTCACTTTATCCCCTTCTCTTGCGATAAGTCAACCCTTATTAAGTCTATCCTTACTTTAGCCACACAGAAATGATACGAATCTATATTCTCCTTTTTCTTCGAAAGCAGAGATAAAAATATTTATAAGACCAGAATAATTACTCTAATAATTACTAAAAACTACTTAAATATTTATATTTTGCTTAAATTCACTTCAAAAATAAAGATAACTCACAAATTAGTTTAAACCAGGGGTTGCCAAGGTCGACCGAGTCAGGTTGAGGGTCTAGAAGGGGTTATTTTGAGAAAACTTTCTGAAAATGCCAAAGGCTCTCCAAGGATATAAAAATTTTCTAAATCTGGAAAATGCACAGGATGTAAGGTAAAAATACGATTTTTCTGCCAGTGGCGCAAAAAGTTAGGGGGGGGGGGGTTATTTTACAAAATCTAAAACTCATGGAGGATATTTAGGCTATACCCCCCTTTGCGAGCCCTGGTTTAAACAATAAATTAAAGCATTTTCTAGAATATCATTTGAGATATTTTGCTTAACAGGTATAAAATAAGCTTTTTTGAGCAATCAACATTCACAATTTTTTTAAATACGAGTATAGCTCAAAACACTCCCTCAAATGATACTTTAAATATACTATGACATTTTGATGAGGATACATTTAAAAATCACCTCTGGCATTGGGTGGGCCCCAAATGCTGATTAAAAGTTGCGGTTTTTTCATTTTGATCATATAATTAGGCAAAATCCTAGGGTGCGTTTGCAAATATAGAACACCACCTATGATTTTAACCCATATCCTTTTATGTTCGCTCACAAATCTCTCCTCGCCTAGTGTAGTATATTCATGGATGGGGAAAAGAGGGGTCCAGCAAGGAACATCCCCCTTCAGATTTTGGCCGGATACCCCCCCCAGCTCGCGAGATACCTCCCCCATAGATATTTTGAGAAAACGGCGCCGTACTGTGAAATTCTGGAATAATAACAGAATTTTTTCAAATTCTTGCTTTTGGTCAAATTCTGTTTAATTCTTCAAGAATTCATCATATTTTGATTAATTTCCATCAAATTCTATTAAATTCTTACAGAATTAATTTAAATTCTGTTAAATTACGTCATTTTTATTTAATTTCTGCAAGAATTAAGCGATTGTGAAATACCCCAGGATTTCCATGTCTTAAATTAGGCAATATTTGTAACGTCGTAGCAAGAAATACCTACCCCTGGCTTCGCCAAAAAAATAAAATAAAAAATATTTCCCATTAAAATCTTTCCTTTCCTCATCCTTGCATTTGATATTTCTGGTTTGACACCCCTTTCCACATTCATGCTTAATTTTCACAATCTATTTGTATAGTTAAATCTCACAAATTATAGTTAACCCTTTTTTAATTTAGAGATCTTTTTGGTCCAATGTTACAACTATTTATACCGGGGAATGGGAAATTGCCAAGCTTAGCCGATCGGTAGAAGCTTAAAGAGCACTTTGAGACAAATTTGCTCAAATCTCAGGGGATATAATATGGAGAATAATGGGAATAATTCAAAGTGGAAGTAAGCGTAAAATAACAAAATTTATTATATGCCCAAAAAGTCAAGTGTGTTTGGAAGAGGCGAAGGCTTAACCAGAATATTTGATCTAATAATTCTTTGAAAGCGGAGATAAAAATTATGGTTTTTAATAATTGTACTCTTTTTCTTTTGAGGGACAAAAATAAGTGATGTTTAACATTGATTTGTATTGAAATGGTTTCAAAAATAGAGTGCAAATACGAGAGAGGGATAAAAACAAGGTATAAAATACTTTATAGTCAATTAGTGGGCTTGGGTCTGGAGAATGAGGGATGAAAACCCAGGTCTCAAAACGAGTTGTTTGTATATTTGAATGCTCTGTTATAATACTTTAATTGATATCCTTTCATATCCCGGACCTTCAATTAAAGTGAAATCATATGCTGTAATGGAATGAAGTTTATTGTTAAGCCATATCTTTTCGAATAGACCCTTAGGTGTAATCCGGGGGTAATTTTGGTTTCAGTTTAGGGACTAATAGAGTATTCGTAATATTAAGTTATTTAATACAATAAAATGGTTTTTATTCTGAAAAAGATTTTTTGAAATACGAGTCAATCATTGGATTAAAACTGTTTTAATGAAAATCGGCATAAATTCAGTTAATTCTGTCGTTATTTTGCATTTAATTAATAAACTGTTTCTTAAAATCTAAATATTTTCTATTAATCTTATATACAATCAATTGTTGAGACTTTCGGACAGTTTTTGAGTTTTTGCGGTTATTTCACTCTATTAGCCAAAGACAACATAATTCCTGAGACGAGTGCCAAAACTGTGAACCCCTGTGCCATAACCCGTCCCCTCATTGCCAGCTGTTGTTTGCGATGATCTCCTCGTTTCATATTTATGAGACCATAGATTAAGCAAAAAGTGGTCGCACAGACACCTATGAGTGGATACATATTGGGAGTGAATGGCAATTATGGATCGGACATAGCGTAAGACACAGGCAGAGGACAAAGGACAGACCGATGGGCACCAGTGGGTTTTCTCGCACTTTGGTCCACAGCTTTGTCCCAGAATTCGGTTCATTCTTATGACTCCTTTCACTAAATTTCTCTTTGAGTTCAATCCATTCCAACTCATTGTTGTCACTCATTATTCAAATGACTATTAATATTAGATTATAATTGCGTTTTGTTTACAATAATTAGTGCAAACTTTGAACAGACATTGATTTGCGTATACATTGAGTATTGCATCCATTCATCCAATCAAACAACAGATCACACAATCTATTGGCAAAAGACCAATGACGTCGACTACAGGACAGGGAAAGGATGGATAGCACCGACACATTGAGTCACATGTGTTTCAGTGCAATAGCAATCAAATCCTAATTATTAGAGAAGTCATTAAATATTAATTAAGTGTTAAATGAATTTAAAATTATAGCAAAACATAGTTTACATTAATTTGTTTGAAAACAATTTAGTATTGAATTGAAAACAACTTTTTAAACAAAATATATATAAAAGTGATTTCAAGACGTAATTCATGTGTTGTTTAATGGAAAACGTTTTGCAAAACATTTCACAGCTTTTTGTCTCTAAATTAATATTTCTATTAAATTAACTCAACTTCTGTTCAATTAATTAAAATCGTTTGAAAACATTTGATTAAATAATAATTAAATTAAATAATTGTAAATTTAAATGTAATAATCGACCAGAAATGCCCCGTTCTTTTGGACCCTCCAATAGATCGCTGTTTATCCGCAATGTGGCCGAAGTGACCCGGTATGTGAGCCCTGACCCCCGCCTCCCACTCCCCAACCACTCCCCAGCCATTTGCCTCAATTGAGTGCTCATTCAAACGGAGATAACATTTGAATGCATTTAATTTGAATGAATTGTTTTGTTAAACATTTTTGTCGATTAATTGATTTAATTGTAATGTTTGGACACAAACAGATCGGAAGACCTCCGAAGTCTATTCGGCGAATACGGACACGTGACTGATGTCTATATACCTCACGACTACTATACACACAGACCGCGTGGTTTCGCTTACATTCAATATCCTTCCTATCATTTAATATCTATTTTTACTTTATTTGAAATTTTTTTTTTTTATTTTGTTTGAAATGATGACAGTTTTGTTAAATCAATGATAATTAATGATTATTTAACTAAAATGGATCGATAGGTCTGAGAAACGTGTGTTTAAATGACTTTGCATTGAATTCAATGACCAAAACAATTGTTTTCCTTAACTTTTATCTCTTTTTTAACGTTCGACGAATTGAGAGCAGCGGAAGATGCGGTCCATAACTTGGATAGAGTGCGTCTGTTTGGACGGGAGTTGGAGGTTGAGTTCGCACAGGGAGACAGAAAAAGTTTGTTTCATTAAAGACTTATTGAAAGATAAAGAAATTTAACGCTGAGTTTGTGTTTACCACTAAAGCCCCGTCGGAAATGAGAACTAAAGAACGCGGCCCTCCATTCAGGAGTGGCACCAGTAGTCGAAGGTTTCAAAGCAGAAGAGACGATAGAAGACGCAGATCTCGTTCAAGAGATAGAACTTCCAAACGGTTTGTGAGAAAAGGGTTTAGTTTTGGAAAAAATAATTTGAATTGAATTTCGTTAATAATGTCAGACATTCTCGCCATCGCTCCCGAAGTAAGTCTCGTTCTCCACATCGCTCTCATAGACATCGACATCACTCTCACAGCAGATCTCGTTCTAACTCACGCTCAAAGTCACGCAAAGGTCACGAACACAGACATCACTCAAAGAGTAGACGAAGTAATAACAAGGAGTCAAATGAATACAAATTAGAGAATAACACAAATGATGTGGACATTGAAGACCAAAACCAAGAGGAGAGGGATGTGACCGAAAGGGACGGTAGAAACGAGTCGACAAATACGAGTCCATCCAGTATTGAACGTACAAATGGCGACAAACAGTCTTCGGGGGACGAATCAAAAGACGGTTCTCTCGAAGCAAACAGTCAGACATGATATGAATGACGTGTTTAGCAGACATTTAAACCTTTCTTCGGATTTATTTTTAAAATCAACTTTTCTTATATTTGTTTTCTTTATATAAATTCTGAAAATTTAATGATTTAAAATCGACTCGATTTTCGTTGACTAGAGTTAAAAACAAATGCAAATTTTCGGACAGACATTGACTGAACCAAAGACATTAAAATGTCTTTTTTAGGATAATTTATTCAAATTTGGAAGTTTTATGTAAATAATTTTTATTGTATCCAATATTTGTGTTATAATAACTTAAAACGAGTACCAAATTATAATTGCATTTAAATTATTTAATTGACTAATATTTGAAGCATTTCTCACATTTTTGTCGATCACTTTCGACTCAATCCTAACGCAAATGCAATTTTTATTCGAATTTGAAGTGAAATGCATTAAAATTTAATACTTTTTGCCATTTTATTTGAATCGGAATCCGAATTAAACCTAACTCTAAGACAAGCTCTCCTTCAATAATATAGATATTTAATTACCGGTAATAATAAGTTATACTTTGATTCAATCAATAAGTCTTGTAAAATATGAATATCGTTTGGAAACATTAAAAAGCATTTTAGAGCAAAGAATTAAATGTTTGGTTTGGTTTGTATAGAGTTTTGGAGAAATAATTGCTATTCATTGGAATTGTAGTCAAACAAAATGATTGACAATAATTGGAGTCAATTAAACATTAACTGAAATTAAATAACTGTAAGTTTTGTTAGTTATTTATTCCATAAAATAAAAATAGATATGCAGTTGAGTACAGGTATTACCACTGCTGTCTTATAAGAGTGTATAAAACACCTGACGACATGCATTAATGCACAGGGTACAATATTTTGTATTAAAA
>JAQFXN010000853.1:0-18177 GCA_034693365.1 Liacarus xylariae
AAAACACTAGAAAAGTAATTTTTGCAAATTATTCTTAAAATTCATTAATTTGGTTTCCCCTTAACATTTTCTTATGAAGATTTCATGTTTTCCATATTATTTACAAAATGATCCTGATGTTAATAATTGGTCTCAAAACTCATTTTTTTGACAATATAAAAAATACGCTAACACGACTTGTTTAAAAGTTGCTAGAATAAAGACGAGATATGTTAAGGGGATAAAATTATAGCCAATTCTAATAGATAGTAGGGCTGCAAAATCCACTTAAGAATTTTCTGGCATATTGTTGTTTCATGTCTTAGCTTTAGAATATTTCGTACACTTAGTATATTTTGTATACAATTTATAATAAACATTTATATTTTTAAAATAACATAAAATATTCCCCTAGTTTTGGGTTAGACCTACAGTAGTAGAGAATAGAAAATTAGAAAAAGAGCATCATTTCTAGTATTAATTAATTTTCTAAGAATTGTTAATTTTTCTACTAAAACCCACTCAAATATGGTTTAGAAAACATTATGAAACTTATGTATAGTATTCATTAAAAAATAATGAATATTTTATAAATCTTAATATTAATGAGATTTTCTCAACGCTTTGCAAAGAAAAAACATTTTCCTTATATTTGAACAGAATTTTATAAATTTATTGTATTATAATTAAGAATATTCTTCAGAAAAATATAATATTAATCGCATTAAAAATTGTACAAATGTTTTGATACGCTTTTTCCATTATATATATACCGGAAAAACTAATAATTGAATAATCAGTAGTGAATAGTGAAAGCAAAAGAAATTCTCAGTTGAGTTAAGACTCGAGTGGAAGAGTTCATAGAAGAAAGAGTGAAACACATATTTGCACTGAAACAGAGAGTCAGAAATTCCAGTCCAGTTATAGAAAAAGTTTCTCTACTGTAGAATAACTGTAAAGAAACTGTTGCCTATCATCTGTTCCAAACGCAATATGAAAGAAGAGGTATTATTTTTAGAACAGTTTACTTTTTGGCTTTAATTTAAACACATTTCCCTATTCTCATTCTCCCTGTGCACTGATATGTTAGATAATAATAATTTTAAATTTAGCAAATGTGTGCGTTTTTTTCTCTTTCTCTCTCTTGAAGTGCACGAGAAAAATAACTCCAAAATTTTTCGCCACTATTTTCCTCAAAATTTTATGCATTAATTTCTATTCTCTGTTAAAATATAGTATTTTTTCAACTTTAAAATAACAAAATTTACTGTAAAACACAATATTATTAATGCAATTATATTGCTTAACACAATTCAAACATAGTTTTTAAGTTATTATCAAAAGTGTTGCGCAAAAGAAAAAATATTTTAATTACAGAAACTGCTTATTAATCGCATGATTTTAGATAACAAGTTATATAAATTAGTGAAACATTACTAATGTTACATTAGATTACAATTAAACTATATATTATTGCACTTAAATACAGTATATTTATATTGCTTTATAAAGACAAATATTTTTATAGTATTATAAAAGTTATTTTTAAAAACAGAAAAATCCTAAAAAGTTATTATTTTCTCAAAACATTATGCGTAACAAACTTTTTCGCATTTGAATATAACTTTTTCCCAACAAATGGCTTTCAACACAAAACTTAAACTACAATTTAGACATTCATCCAGTGATGACTTACCCGAACTGTTATACTTTTGGATTCAATCGATGGATTGGATTAAACTAACAATAACTTCAATATCTTATCTGAACTTGAATTTTCTTCAGGAAACAAAAAAAGTTTTACCTAAAAATAATGTACGAAAAACCGAAAAACTTGTGCCAACTTTGATGTAAAAACTTATTTTACACTTCAAAGCAAACTTTGAGATCACAGACTGTATGTAATACACAGTAAAGCAATGAATTGGCTTTTAAATAGTTAAACGTTTTAGTCATTGAAAGATTAGCACATGTTTTGCTTAAGATTTGGTACTTTTTATCTCAATGTGTTTATATTTACATAAAGTCATACCTCTATTAACATATAAAGTAACTAAACATTAAACTCAATTTAAACTATTTTTTTGCATTACGTTTAAAAACATTGAAAGTCATTGAAAGAAATATTTTAATATTAAAAAACATTTAAACTCTTAATAAAAATAAATAAATACTATATTTTGTTAAATGAAAAGAAAACTTAATTAAACTGAATTGAAATTAAAGGGAAAACAAATAAAATATTAAACAAACAGAGCATTGAATTCACACCAAAAACGACAAAATTAAAAGTTATTTATTATTGTCTGAAATCATCTCTAAATTCCTGTTTATATTAGACTTGAATTTAATCTTTTTTGTGTTTTTTTTTGTATTTCAATTCATTTGTTGTTTTCAATGCTTTTTTTGTGAAAAATACTCTTAAAAAGTGATTCAAATTTTTTGGGAATAAATCTCTCGTTTTTTATAACAGTTTTTTGTAATTATAATTAAAAAACTTATGTTTTTTGTATTCAATTCAGTATTTATTCTGCGATTAAATGTCGTATAAAATAATAGCCAATTATTGTTTGAATGAAAAGACCCAAAGTCTGGGCCAAAAGAGACTGATTGGACACATAAATAGTGAACAAATCGGGAATAAATATATTTATTGCATTCAATTCGACCGAAACATCGATAGCACTCAACAAATGACCAATTGTTGTCTTCAATCCACTAATGAATCCGATTCTAACCAACGCTTTAATACCGATTCCAAAGACACAAATGTGACTAAATTAGAGCAACAGATGGTTAATAATAGTAATGACAATCAAATGAGTGACTGTTTTAATGCAAAGCAATCGCCGGAACCAGAAGTGGACCACAATTTGGCCGATAATGTGTTGAAATGCGATGAAGTAATTGATGAAAATGAGTCCAACTCTGACTCAACCGATGACCAAATGAACTATAATTGCGATAATAAACCAAAACTGATTGCAATTAATACAAAGTCATTAGTGGTCACCGATTCGACTAAATATGGGCCACAATTCCCTTGTCTTTGGCCTAATTGTGGCAAATGGTTCAGAAGAAAAAGCTCTCTCACAACACATTTTGTATTAATTTCTATATTCTATAAAATCTACAAATTTATTAAACAATTAATTTTATTTAATATATTTATAGCGCATACATACCGGTGAGCGACCATTCATTTGCCAGTATTGCGACAAAAGTTTTAACCAAATCTCTGCTCTAAAGAACCACAAAAGGTATGACTTTATATATATTTATATCGTTTAACAATTGAATGGAGTATTTGCTTGACTTTTAATTTTGTCTTATAATCCAATTAAACAGAATCCATACGGGCGAACGACCCTATCTGTGCGATTGGACAGACTGTGACCACACATTCAAGACCAATGCAGCCCTATATCAACACAGAAAAGCACACGAAACTAATGCGATTCCAAAACCACTGAAACAAAATTTGAAAATCAGTGCCAAAATTGAGAATAAAAGCAATAATTATTTAAATGTTTCAAACAGTTTGCTGTCACCCAAACCCCAAATGAGTGAAAACAACAAAACCATCGATACCTCAAACAGTTTACTGTCATTTAACACCAGTTATGTAACCGATTATCAAAAATTGAAACTCAATTCAGTGCCGAAAGAATCGGAAGTTCAGAAGAATGCATACGAATGTTATTTCTGTGACTGCAATAAACGTTTTAGTCGTATGTCTGCTCTCATTAATCACTTCAATAATAGCCATTCGGATCAGTATTATTAAAGTAAAAGCCAATTAATAAATCTGATCTCAATTTAATCATTGATTAATTTCATTTGCATTTTTTTGAATCATTATTTGATATATTTTTTATTTTCAAAGTTAACTATTTTTTTGTGCCAAATATTGCAAATATTTCTCACATTTTTCTACTTTTGTGTTCAATTTAATGGAAACATTTAAGAAACGCTCATATCTTATAACTAATTAAAAGAAATAATTATTAAAATTACTTAAATATTCTCAACTGATTTATTGAAAAATATGATAAATTGTATTCTTTTTCAATATTTGTACCATTTTTTACTTACAGTGCATAAGATTAAAATGCATTGAAATAATAAAAATATATATCACTTCGGACTCTGAATGAGAATTTATTTTATTGCTTTAAAAACCGGTATTTTTATTACAATCATTAAAAAAAATTAGACAAGAATTAGATTTTAGACAATTGGTAGATATAAGAGGCCAACACTTTAGTGCCAGAAATATAGTTTTTTCTGTCAATCTTCTCGTTCTGAGAGTGGGCGCCGTCATCACAGCCACCGATCGGCAATAGGATTACACTTTTTCCAGTCACCTCTTCAAAAGTCAGTGTCACTGGTATTGATCCGCCCTCTCGGGTCAGATCCGGTTCGACTCCAAACACTATAACAATCAGAGAATTGAGAAATAATTTGGAATTAAAATCAAAGATAACTGTTTACCGGAACTGATGGCCAACTTTCCGGCCGTAAAATTCCTATCATTTGGGTCTGCAATCCATGGTTTACTGGCCTTACGTCTAATCACAGACAACTTGTTTGGAGAGTTGAGTTTTGCGAACTCACTGTTGAGATATTCAATGACTTGTTCTCCAATTCTGTCCGGATTTTGATTCGGCACTAATCGAATGCTAAACTTTCCGATTACTTTGCGTGGAATCACAGTCTTAGCGCCCGGACCTGAAAAGGCGCCTTCAATTCCATGAATAGAGAGGGCGGGATATCTCCAGCGATGGGTCAAAATATCGGACTTATTCTCAAATAATAGTCTTTTGGTTCCGATTTCTTCGCGATATATGTGTTCATCGAATTCAATACTTTCATACAATGCCTTTTCGGCAGCACTTAAGGGCAGAACGTCGTCCATAACTCCCGGAACCAAAATTTTTGCCTTCGAATCAACTAATTTAGACAATAGTACCACCAAATCAGTCATGGCCTCGTGTACGGAACCGCCATAACTGCCCGAATGCAGGTCTTTGGCCGCGCATTCTATTTCCACATAGAAGTAGGCATTGCCTCGCAGTCCATATGTAAGACAGGGTTTGGTGGTTCCCAACCAATAGTTATCACTAATACAAATGTAGTCGACATTCGCCAGAAATGTCTGTCCTTTCGATACAATCAATTCATTGAGTCCTATAGAACCCGATTCTTCCATTCCTTCCAATACAAACTTCAAGTTCACCGGTATATCAATGCCTGTGCGCTTATAGGCATCTATAGTGTTGAGCCACGCCATGACCGGTCCCTTATCATCAGTAGCGCCGCGTCCATAGAGTTTGCCATCGATTTCGGTCAACACAAAGGGGTCGGTATCCCAACCGTCGGCCCTATCGGCCGGCTGTACATCCAAATGGCCGTAAACGCAAAGTGTCTTTTTGTTGGGATCGGTGCCCAACTGTGCCAACAGCACCGGCGGTAACGGCAATGTCTGTCCGTCCGGCCATTTCTCAGACCCGATGTCCACTAACTCTACGGAAACGTTTCGCGACTCCAATAGCTCTGCAAACCATTTAACCATAAAAATTGTGTCATTTCTGGTATCGATTTGTGCGGAAATACTCTTAATCTCAACCGCTTTTGACAACTGATCCACAAATTGATTCTGATTTTCATCAATAAATGCAAATAATTGTTGCAATTCTTGCGGCAATTCTTTCGATGCATTCAAAGACATCTTTGCATTTGATTAACAAATATTAATGTAATTTAAAAAATAAAAGTTTAGTTTTAGTTCAGATGTTTTGATAATTAATAATAATTTTTGTTTAAAAGTAAACATTTGTCTAAAAAACTTGTGATAAAAGTTAATCAAATTTATTAGTATTTGATTTCTCACTCTTTATTGCTTATCAAAGAGTTTGTGTTAATTCAAAGTCAATGCAGTTTTTATATAAAGTTTTCTGAAGAAAATCTATTCTTCAATTCAATCATTGATTTTGTGTTTCAAATGATTTAATGTTTGTATTCGCACAACAATTACGTCCATTAAGTATACAAAACTTTAGGTCCACTCCAATATTCAAGTGTCTCTTCCCTTCCTTTTTCTACGGGATATTAAAGTAAAGCACACGTATAGTCCTCTCCCCTATTTATGTACTTTTTTAAGAGCACTTCTGGACTTTTAAATGAAATGTTATTTAAATTTTGTTTTGTTTGTAAACAAAGTCTCAAATAATGTGTTTTGAATGCAATGCAAATGCAATCAAAATATTGTTTTAATTCAATTTTGAGGCCGAAGTCTAGCTTTTAATGCATTCTTGTATTCATTGACTTATTTTCCTGTCTTTATATTTAACTAATTTTCAAATGCTATTGAATTTTATAAAAATAATACAAATATTTTAATTGATTTTATTTCTTCTGAACAAAACATTTCTTTTGAATCACTTCTTAAAAAATAGATTATTTGAATATTGAGTCGATTTGAGTGGCGATTTGAGCACATTATACACACCAACCACTCACATGTGAATCATGTTTGAAGTGTAGGTACACTGAAATGCCACTAAACTAGTCCAGGACAAGGCCACCATGTTAATATATGGCCAATGATGTCTGTTTTGGTGACATTTTTGTTATAATTTTAAAACTAAACCAATTAATGTCTACTCTTCTCTTCAACTCCTGAGTTGTCTGTTCTTGAGATTCCTGTCCACACTATTGTGTTGAGCAGTAAACCTGTGCTCCGGTCTCTACGCCCACACCTCTTATTACAATCTATTTTTAAAATTTTCTACTAATCTTTGAAATAATGTTGACTTCAAATAGTGATTGTAATCAAGAATTTATTATAACAGCTATTAATGGCTTTATTTATGATTCAAAACAATTAATATTTAGTGAAATATTGTTAATTAAATGCATTAAATGTGACAAAACATTCAATAATATAATCGAAAATTTTAAGCACTTTATAGATAAACATAAATCTAATGAAAAGTCAATTTTTATTAATGAATTGAATGACAATAATAATGATAACAAATCAATAATAAGACGGAAATACGAAAACAGAAACAAATTCAATAAAACTAATTGTAATTCAATAAATGAAAAGGTGTTTAAAATATGTCAAACAATATTCAAATTAATTTATATTTAATAATTACTTTATTTTCTCTAAAAGAAGTTCAAAATATATAAATGTTTTAAAACTTTTTTATATAAATTTCTAATGTATTCATAGATTTTGTTGTTTTATTTCTTTGAATTAATTATGAGAATTATTATTGATATAAAAATTTAGGTCAAAGACAGGACTAATTATATTCATAAGCGATTCAATTGTGAGTTTAAAGATTGTCACAAATGCTATACCCGTTTGGCTGATCTCAACAAACATAAGAAAATACATTCAAATCCATTGATTTGTGATTTGTGTGACAAACCATTTCCAGACAACTCGACCCTTAAAATACACAAAAGGGTGCACTCGGGGGCCAAACCATTCCTATGCCAATGGCCCGGATGTGACTATAAGGCCAACCAAATCGGTGGAGTCATATCACATATGAGATCCCATACGTAATGTCTATTTTGAAGACAATATTTTATTATTAGCTCTGATTTGTTGATTATTTAGAGGCGAAAAGCCATACAAATGTCAATTCACAGACTGTTCGCAGTCATTCGCACAACAATCAGCTCTTTTGGCACACATAGCCCGCAGCCATGAATCAGATAGGAGACTGGGCTGTACGTGGCCCGGATGTGACATGAGTTTCGCAGCGCCCGGGGGTCGGACACTGGGGAATGGCTTTACGTTTATATATCTAAACTATTTTTGTCCCGATTTATAGGCCTTAAGCGACACTCGCGAACCCATACCGGCGAACGTCCTTTTGCTTGTGATTGGTATTACGGCTTATAATTAATGACAAATATTTCTATTAATTATGAGGTTCTATAGGCCCGGATGTGATAAACGTTTCACCGATGCCTCGGTATTGGTCGGACATAAAGTATTTGTCACTTTTTAAAAATCTAGTTTTTATTGATTGAAATGATTTTTATGTATTTTTTCTATATTAATAGCGCACACATACAGGAGAGAAACCATTTGGTTGTGATTTATGTGATTTGCGGTTCGCCACCTGTATGTCTGTCCACTTTCTCTATTTATTAGATTTTAAAGTAATTTTAATGTTTTTTATCTCTATTTTTCTTCTCTCAGACTGTACTTTAGGTGAGTTTTGAATGTTTGCAAAGAAAATATTTAATGTTTTATCATTTTTTTAGGAACTCATAAAAAATTAGTTCATAAATGCGATTATATTCGAAGATCGCGTTGGGATAAGCGAACAAATATTAATATTAATTGATTTGTTTGGTTTGGTTTAACTAAGGTTTTAAATATTTTTAAGCATTTACTAATTTTATTCTTTACTTAAAGTACTTTATATAATATTAAAAAAAAAATTCAGGTAAAATAACTTACAAGTTATTTATTAAACAATAGGATCTATTAAAACAGATAATATATTTGAGATAATTATTACTCAATTTTATGCATCAATTCTTTAACGTCATTCCAAAATCAATTTAATTACATAATCGGTTGTCTATCTATTGAATGAAATTATTTGTCACAAAATTATTATTTAAAGCCTTTAATTACATGAACTCATAAAAGTAAGTGATGTGCAATGAATTGCAGTACGAAATACACGTGTGATTCTTTTAATTGTCCGTGCTAAGTTAAGAATAATTGAATTGTGATTAAATTAGAGCAGAATTCTTAGAAATTGAATTGATTTTATTGATATTTTAAACCCCCTTGCATTCGGCTAATGCTGGTTTAACGACTAGTGCGGGGATCAAATTGATTTTTGTTCTGCTATTATTGGGATAACCACAATAACTTATTGCTAATACACGCATTTGTTCTCTCCTACTGTTGCTTCAAATCTTATTAATCAAAAAAGAGTTCTATTTTTTTTAATTTAATGGATTACTAAATAATCCATAATTCTTATCGACAGAAGAAGTAATTAAACGAAATAATTGAAAGAATAATATTTCTGATCAAATGGACTTAAAGTTTGATTGAATGACATAACAAATATTTTATTCCACTTTCCTGTTGGAGACTTATAAATTCGGCAAAATGATTGACTGATTGACTGATTGACTGATTGACGTGGTGGATTTATAAATCAATTATTAATTTAGTGAAGGGCTCATAGTTTTTATCGTAGATTAATAACAGAATTACTTTCAAAAGATTATGTCTATTATTTATATAAATCGGTTATTAATTGATTATTCAATAGATATTAAAAACTAAATTATAATTTTATTGTTTTGTTTAAAAATGCAATTTTGACTAGTTTCAGTTTTTTTTTTTGGAAATACGGAAATAGGTAATTATTTGTAAATATTGCAGCACAAAAAATAAATAAATAAATACATATTTCCAATAATATTGATAAAATTGTATTGTTCAAATAATGGGTATCATAATAGTTTTCTGACATTTATTTATCTGAATTTTGTAAATAACTTCTTTCATTCTTATCAAACAGAAATAGGATGTTATTTTGCATAATAGGATGGAATAGCATTTTTTATATAATCTTTTTTTGCCTAAACATTTTATCTGAACATTAAACTCATATTGCATTACTTTCTGTGATAATAAAATCTATTTAGCTTCGCTATAATTATAAAAATTATCTAGAAGATTTTCTCTGAAAACTCAGTTATCAAGACAACAAATATTGTACTGCTGCAGAGATATTATAGAAGCAGATATTATCATTCATATGATGCTTAAAAATTGATTAATCAATTTTCATTCTAACATTGAATATAATTTTTTAATCCGATTTATCAAATAGGAATGCATAAAATCTCTTCTGGTGTCAATAATTTTTATCGACTATTTATTACTTATTTAATCATTCAAAAAGCAAACATGTAATTCTGCATGTTTTTCACAAATTGATGAGTTTTGTAAAGTATGAATTGCGGTCTAATCTAACCACTATAATAGCAATCACTATTTCATATATTCCAGACTAAATTAACTTATCTAAAAAATACTAATTTATATAGCAATTCATTGTAATGTATATCAAATGGAAAATATAAATAAATAATTAAAATTCATAGAAATTATTAATTCAGTAAATATTTATTATGAATGACAAAACAAAAAAACTTTCAAAATAAGACAACATTACAGCCGTAACTAAACTATATTTTAGACAATGTTTGCAAACAAAAAACAAGTTTTTGTTAATTCAATACAATAAGTAATAACAATTAAATTTTAAATTTTTTTTTATGATTTCCAAGTGATTAATCACAGCTATTAATGGATATAAAATAAATATTAGTTATGTATGAATTGATTTGATTCGGAATGGAAATGAAAGAATTAGACAAATATTACTCTCAGTTTATTATTTGATAAAAAATAGATAATAATAAGAAAGGGCTTTGAGAACATTTAGAGTTAAGCACTCAAAAACTTCATCTTATCTTTTTCTATTTAAAACAACAATTGGCACGAACTCTGGGCTTTCGACTACCGATTCATCTCATCTCAACAATTACTAAGAGTTGTTATTAAAAAATATCACATTATGTGAAAACTGATTAAAACTAAGGAAAAAAATAAATACAAGTTTCAAGAATGGATGCAAACAATTCAATGAACAATTTGGACCAGGCTAATTTTGGGTCAGCAGAGTTCCATAATGTGCCCGAGAGCATATATCACCCTAATTTTTTCCGACAAAGAAGTGTAAGTTTGGACAATACCTATCATTTGAATAATATCAATAATATCAGTCAAGACATCGACAAAGAAGAAGAACAAGAGATACATATCCGTGTGTTTCGACGTAAAAGTTTAGGATTTAATATGAAAATAGGAAACAGTGATAGCAATAGTCCGGCAATCGTACGAAAAGACTCGACCAATAAAAATGAATTAATAATTTCAATTCCGGTAATCATAGAAGAAGACAATTGTTCTATAAATAAAGACATACTTAAAGAAGTTTTTGACATTTCTGTCGATCAAAAATTTCCCGATGAAGAGCCTGTTATGCAATCTTCTTGGACTGTATTGAAGCAAATGTTAATACCATTTCTTATAGCAGGTATCGGTTCTGTTGGTGCAGGTATTGTACTAAACGATGTCCAGCATTGGCCAGCATTTGACGCAATACCGCAATTATTAATAATGATCCCTTCCTTTTTGGGCTTAATTGGTAATATAGAAACAACTCTGGCCTCTCGCCTCTCAACTCATGCCAATTTAGGAACTCTTGATAAGGGGACAGAACTTAAAGATATGATTGTAGGAAACTCTTGTGTAGTTCTCTGTCAATCATCTACTGTTGGATTGTTTGCTGCGTTCGCATCGCTGGCCATATATTATATGAGCGGTGCTAAACAGGCGCCGGCCATAGGAATCGGACAATTAATCCTTATTTTGTGCGCCAGTTCTGTGGCTACAAGTGTTGTCGCAAATATAATATTGGCCACAACTATCAGCTTAGTTATTATAATTGCCCGAAAAGTAAACGTAAATCCAGGTATTAATCCATTTGTTTAATTATAGTTAAAATTTTCAGTTATTTACAAAACGTAATTTTAAAACGTTTTAAGATTTTATGCAATAATTTTGTTGCCATAATTTTTTCTAATAAAGAGTCAGAGCAGAGCATCTTAGAAAGTTTGCTCTGACCTATGTATTGAAAAGTGACAAATAATTAATTTTTATTTAATTATTATTTAATTCTTAATAGTTCTATAAAATAGAAAGTTTCTTAGTTTGCTAAATACTCCGCCATACTATAAGTTTATGTATGGACAGATACATTTTATTTATTTAGTTATATCACATTGCCCACTCTTAAAATTAAAATAAATAATTTTGTTAGAATAATTTTGACATAATCATGTTCGATGAAAATTCTAAGCGGTTTGAGTGGCTTTAAATTGTGTAATTACTATTACTTGGTAATATACTGTAGGAACTATTTAAATAGCAACCAACTTTAAGCCTTATATATTAAGGTTGGATGTTATTTAAATAGTTTCAACAGTGCACTAATTTACTTGAATCTTTACTATGCATGAGAATACTAATTTTATGATTTAAGTTACATTTGCATTTTTGATTTAATAGCGAGAGCCTCTTACGTTTATTTTAATCCTTGATGATATTTTGTCAATACTCACCTTGTAAGAATTGGCAAAAGGCAAGAATAAATTTTTTTCCATAAATATCATAAAATTCCTAAATTCAATGTTAAGACGGTTTGATTAGATCTCTATTAAACGAGACTTCTTAAGGACGATAGATCTTATTCCGCTTGATATCAGAAACTATTTTCAAGACCGAGAATTGAGAATTGAGAACGTGATTTACGAAATGTAAGTCATTTTTAAAAATTATTCAGTTTATGATATATATTTGAATATTAATAAGTTATTAAAGCACTTTATTCAATCAATTTATCTATACATTATATAATTGCCGACAAATGATAGAAAATGACATTATAATACAAACACTGCACTAGCATATTTGCAGGAATGTTCAAAATTTTTGAAAATAGAAGCTCATTTAGCGATAAATAACATTCCATTGAAATTTTAATGAAAAAAAATACTTGAATTGTTGCTATTTTTGTTTCAAATTATAAGATTCATTTTGAGGTCTTATCATTAAAGTCTAACGAATGCCTTAATTGGAAAACACTATAAATCAGTAGAGAAACACCGCACGAGTAAATAAAGAATTTGACATTTATTGGTTATCAAAAGTAATTATCGAAAGACTTTCAAATATGATAACCACTCATATTATTCAAATCCATTTTTTCAAGAGATCCAAAATAATGTTTCGAATCAGTAAATGTTTTAAGGAAATGGAGATAATTAAACCTTTTTTCAAACTACTTGTGTTAATTAAATTACAATTTCATAATACCAGGCATTAAGATGTTTATAATTAATGGGATTCACACACGAAATATACTCAAGAGTTCTATTGATTGAAAGCATTGAAATCATTGGGATTTTATTTAATCAGATATTAATTGATTGCATTAACATTTTCTGCCAGACTTTCCTTAATTTAATTTTCTCATTGGATTTCTTAATTTTAGTGAATTATTAAACTATTGATTATTTAATTTTTTTCTTTTATTTTTAATTCAATATTCAAATAAAATAATTAAAATATAGTAAGAATTATATCAATTCTGAACAGTTTTAATGTACAGTAATATTATTATTGCCCTTATATGCGATTTACAGATTATTCAGTATTCATATCAAGATTTACAAATTCAGGAAAGGATTTAAAATATATAAAAAATATAAATAAGTTTGTGATAAAAAACAATTTCATTACAGATAGAAATATATTTATGAAAAACTAAATGAAAAACTCTATATTAGATGAACAGTTATACTCTGTATTACACATATAAAAACAGACAACATTTAAGAATATTGTGAAATATTGTGGCAGAATTGTAATAGTGATTAAATTTTATATCAATTGTTAGACAATATCGCCACTCCTATCGCTGCATCAATGGGTGATGTTTGTACGATTTCAATCATAGCAGTCATATCAGAGTTCTTTTTTAAGCACTCGTCTGATGGTAATGAATGGATTCCATCTGTAGTACTGGGAGTTCTGTTAGTTTTCGCACTTCTAATGGGATATTTTGCCCGAAAGAATAAATATACCCGTTCTGTGATATTGACCGGTTGGACACCAATTCTGGGCGCAGTCATTATCGAACAACCGGGTGGTCTTGTAATGCAAAATGCATTCGATAAATATGAAGTCATGTCTACATTTCAACCACTTGTCAATGGTATGGAAATACTTAAAACATAATTTATAATAAAATATAATTTTTCATTTATAACATTAAATAATAAGGCTATAAATTACAAAACAAGAAGAAATTCAATCTTGCAAAAAAATTGAATCTAGAATAATGTAGAATTATTTTCACAAAACAATTATATTTATGTTAAAAACAAAATACCAACTTTACCCAATACACAAATGCCAATTGTTTAACTGTACTTAATATTATAAAAGTTTATTAATTAGAATATAGTGCTATTTATAAAGAAGGTTTATGATTAAGGAGTTGAGGGGGTTTCACAATCTCATTAGATAGCACGATAGTAAGATGGCACAATCTGACAATAGGAACCATATTTTTATCTCTTATGGTTTTTGAATTATTAATTGTTGAAATTTTGAGTTAAGCCAAAATTTGGTCAAAAGTCTGATTTTCAAAAATTAATTTCGTCCATTTTGTCCTAATATTTGGTGGTCTTAATGTAAGGTAAAGTTATTTTGAGTTGGAGAAAGTAATGAAGTAATTTTTCTGGTTAATTTATAAATTGTTATACCCTAATCTCTCTATATTAACGCGATGTATATATCAGGACAAAACATCGAAAGCAAAAACATCGAAAAATAAAATAATGTTCAAAAGATTATAAAAATAATTGTTACTATTTTTTAGGATTAATATATAATATAGCTTTTGTTAATTTATTTTTTAGAACTATTTATCTTATAGAGAAATAACCTAAACACACCCCACCTCGAAAATTTTGTAAATGGGTTCACCCATGATAAAAGCTACAATAAAACATCGATTCTCTTGTATAGATTCAGGAGCAATTTTTGTAATAGTTTCGCAATACTACTAGTTTTCAACACTTAGTAAAAGTGTTCAATAGATTATAAAGAAAAGTATAATATAATATGTGTTCTTTCAAAACTAAAAAGCTATCAAGAAGGATTCAGCGTAAGATGCGTTATATGCCGCGTAAGATGCGTTATATGCCGCGTGCTATTGCTTGTTAAATTGATTGCTGTGCGCATATACACAATAGGGGATTCTCACTAATTGTTAATTTGTAAACAAATAAATAAAATCAATAATAAATATATTTGTTTAAGAAAATAATTATGAATTCAGGAGAAAATAATCCAAATTTATTAGAAAGTTTATCTGATTTAAGTGGAACTGATCAAGAAAGAATAACAATACTATTGTTAATGTGAATAAAAAAATAAAAATTCCTTCAATTATTTTTTAATTGTTCTTGCTTTAGTGAAATGTTCCCTCAAGTTAAGCAAACAAATGCATTATAATATCTATAGCATTCCTAAAAAAAGGATTCAATCCAAATGGAAAAAAATCTTCACATATATGGAAGTCTAGAATACCAAATCATCCTTTTATTTATTGTAACGAAATATTTAAAGAGTGCGAATCGTGAAAATAGTTTCTTGTTTAATCTTACCAAGTTTCTCACAAGTCTCAGAATAAAAACATTCAAATTATATATTAGTTCAATAGTTGAGTATATGTGGAACAAAATGTTAAAATCAGAATCGGCTTGTGTGTACAGTTGGAAGGTGTTCAGGTCGATTTTGATTTGAACATTTTGTCTATATATTCGAACATTTTGTCCATATATTTGAACATTTTGTCCATATATTTGAAGAATTAGTGAACTAATATTCAACTTGAAAGTGTCTTTTGTAATGAAACTTATGTGAAAATTAAAGAAAAACTATTTTCACATTCCATATTCTTCTTTTAGTTATTTCATCATCAGAAACAACAGGGTTGGGATTGAATTGAGAGCCTTGTAATATAATGTTGACATATTATGTTGAAATCTATTTTGCTGTATAACTATAATATTTCACCAAAAGTCAGGCAACAAAAGGAGGGATGCCTAATGAGTTTTGTAGAGTCAAGAATATCCCCAATGAATTATTGAGAGTCCTGCAGGAAATCAGTCATATTTGACCTGGGGCATACATCGTTAAAAAGTATAAATCATTACAATAAATCCGATTATTCTAATGGCATATCCCATAAAAATAAGCAAACATTTACCTCTAACTCGAATAACATGTGTCATCTCAAGTATTTCTTAATTGATTCAAGTGACATTAACATCTTCTTTAATTAAATAAAACTAGTTTAATTTTTAATATTTTTTTTAATAAAATTATATTTATTTATTATAATTTATAAATATTCTAATAACAGGAATTGGAAGTAATTTAGTGGGCATTCAAACAAGTCGTTTGTCCACATTTCTACATCAAACTGCACCCAAAGGACAATTACCGAAAAGCAATCCACAGCCATGTATTCAACCATTTGCAACATTTTTTGGAAGGGGTAATCATTGCTGTTCTTTCATTATTAAGAATAGTATTAATCTTTCGATTATCTTATTCTTTTTTTTAAATGTGTTACAGACATCCACTCCCGAATGGCACGTCTTCTTTTACTGACAGCAGTGCCGACACATTTCCTATACTTAATAATTATACGTTTTTGGCAAAACAATTTCACATTCACTGCCCCTTTCATTATGTCATATATGATAGCAGTCATTGCACAGATAGCTGTATTACTCTATTTGGCATATGTGAGTGTATTGTGGGCCTGGAAGAGGCACATCAATCCGGACAATTCGGCCATACCATTCACATCAGCGCTGGCAGACGTATTGGGCAATTGTCTAATGGCTGCGGCATTTGCTTTCCTTAATTCAATAAACGACCCAAACGCACAGGAAGTTATTCCGGTCACCGATACAACTTTAAACAATACTATGACTGCATTTCTCAACACTACAACTAATTCCTTTACAACTCATTTCTGATTATTATATGTATTTATTATTTATTAATCGTCAATAAAATAATTGATTTCATTATTATTTTTTGTAATTTTAATCTCTTTTCAATTAAACTTATATTAAATTTATATTTTTTTCAATATTAGTTTAATTTTATCACTAACTCATGAATGGTTCAGGGAGCTTATGATAGTCCAGTGCAATGATTTCAAATAGATTTATTGTCCCACAAATTTCAATGATAACAATTACACAACAAGATTGTGATCAAAATGTGAAGAAATAGAGATTTTAAATGTAGTAAAATATCTGAATATCTGATAAGAAATTTATTTTTCTCCCTCAAAACAAGTATTTTGACAGAAAGTAATTCATTTAGACTGTCATCAAATAAAATATTACACATATTTCTACATTAAACCACTGATAAGACACTAATAGTTGTTAGTGTTTATCGAAATTCAAATTAGGAACTACTGAAGAGCTAACAAATCCCAAATACATATATTAAACTTGAATATTGAAAATTAAATTTAATTAATTGAATGCAGTTCTGCCCAACGAGTGGAGAAGGCTTAGAGCCAGGGATATGTATTGGGCTTATGTGCGGTACTATAATATAAAGAACTTTTTTATGAAGAATCTTTCTATTTTAATTTTTATAATTTATTTAAAATTAAACCTCAAAATTAAATAAAGAAAACAAGAATAGTCTCCATAATAAACTATCAATGAGGAGATGCCAATAAAATATCTTTAAAACTTAAATTGAAAAGTCCTTGGTTTTAGTTTGATTAGCCTTTTGGATATTTTCTACATGAAAACAACTTATAGGCAAACTGAATTTGTAACTATTAATTTTTTTTATAAACTTAGAGGCATTTGTATTCTGGTAGAAAATTTGAATTTATTTTGGCTTATTTATTTTAATTTTTCATGCTACTCTTTTATATTTAAACTTTTGATCCTGAGAGTTTATAGTTTTTATTCAATGGTAATTCTGCCAAGATATATAGTATTATGAATAGAAACACAAGAAAAGGTGCATAACTATAAAAACTAGAAAGTTATAGACATATTTTATATATTTGATTATTTATCTGTTCAGATAAATGATTAATATTAAACATAAATTTTTTATTTTAACATTCAGTTTCAGGTTTAATATTGATGACTTATCTAAATAGATAACTAAATTAATCAATAAATAAAATATAATTCTATAAGTTTTTACTTTTTATGGTAATGCACCTTTTATTGTGTTCCTAATTATGAAATGCATTTTTCTAATAGAATCACCATGTATAGAAACTATTAAGTTTGCAAAATTTCTGTACTATAATATAATGTAATAGGGATGAGCAGAGGCCAGGCCCAGGCCAGGCCAGCCTGAGGCTGGCCTAGGCTCTAGGCCAGGTTCTAAGAGTTTTGCGGGCCTCCAGGCCCAGGCCGAGGCTCACAGAATTT
>JAQFXN010000854.1:0-18172 GCA_034693365.1 Liacarus xylariae
GAATGAATAGTTGTATTTGACTTTTAATTCATTAAAATAAAGGGATATTTAATTAAAATATTTTGAAATAGACAAAAACAAAGTTAATGATTATAACTCAGTAATGCTTTTACTTAATTAAAAAGCTAATAAAAATTGATCCCAGAATATGAGTCACTGATATCAATATCTGAAAGCAAGCATGCTCATATTATAAAGGAAATGATTTAAGTTAGATATTATTGAGACTCAAACACAATTACTTAACTTACTATAGCTTTGCAAATAAAGATAAATAAGTTTGGAAAAACAAAATAAAAAACCCATTAGGGACAGGTGAAAATAGTTTTAACTGGTTTAAATAACTTACGAAGGAAGGGGATTCGAATTTTTTTGTGGTCAAAATGCCAAAAGCGAGCATAAAATGAAGATATAAAGGTGAGAATAATGTAAGAATTTGCAGCAAGTGAAGCACTGAAGTGGAGGTGGAGGAGGGTTATTTTTAAAATTTTCAAGCCACGGTGTATTTTGGCTAGACCACCCTTGGCGACTGTTATTTAAAACTACTGTATATTCTATGTTTATATAATATGGAATATTACCAAGTTCAATTCAAAGTGTTTACGTGAAAGACTGTGTTAATCAAAACTGATTACAAGCAATATTTACACACAATTTAATCTTAATTTCGATACAGTATATGAGCAATGCTTACATTGTCTATGCACTCAATGATAGTTCCCGTCTCGAAAATACTTAACAACTTTGGAGAAATTTTCTTTTCCGACAAAATTAAACTAATGGCCAATACATGTATTTCCTCGCAATGGTCTTTCAGCATCTCATAGGCTGTATATCTGACCAAAACTTTATTATATTTGGTTTCAATATTTTTGGGTAAAAAACAATAGAATAAATGATTAACAAAACCATCTCTAGGAAAATGAAGAAATAATAAAGTAAAAGATGAATGTTTTTAAAAAATAAGCTTGTATGATTTATATTTGAAATATACAATCAAATACTTACGTCACGGGTCTTATGATTAGATCACTTTCGCTTACTTCAGCCCATTTGCCATTCAATTGTGTTTTACACAATTCATACACTTTGAGGCGATCTTCAGCTGAAACTGTGTTTTCCATTCCGATTACGAAAATGTTATTTCCAGACAATTATATCAAAATAATAATAATATAAATGTTATGATTTTGTTTTATACGAACTAAAAATATATGAAAAAATATTATAAATTTTATAATAAACTATTGAAAAAAATTCAAGTATAAAGAAAAACACTTATCGAAAGTATATGCTATCAATCATTTAAGAATTTAACATACATTTTAAGATAAGACACAGATATTATTTATTAATAAGTTATTAGGGGCTATAATTTAAGGACGTCCACACAGCTAAGGGCAGGGAGGAGTAGTTCAAAAGTGGACTATAATATAACCTGCTTATAGGCAAATGCGGATTAATGTGGATTAAGGGAGAGGGAGGGGTAAAAATTCTTCAAAAAATGTGGACGTCATTAAAGTATAGCCCTTTACACTACTTATGATATAATGTCTTTACTTGTGATATAAATACGAGGAGAAACTACATGACGATCAAAGGTGAAGGAAGGGAATGTATTAAACAGTACTGGGGGTGCATTTCACAGACAACCTCAATTGCGTTAGCGGAACATTTAAGTTTGCGTTTGAGCGCAACGTAAGTTTTGTTGCATTTCACTAAGTTTCTTTGATTTTGCGCAATTTAAGTTAAGAAAACCCATAGAACAACGTAATGTATGCTCTGTTTCATTGTTTTGAATATGTGGTTCGCATCACATGTTGAGCATATGCTATGATATTTAAAAGACTTAAACGAATCAAAATTAAAGCATTCCTTAAGAAGTTAGAAGCAGAGGCATAAAAAGCACATTAGAGTTGAAATATCGCCGAAATAATCAGATCAGGGTACTTTTCACAGCATTTTAGGTCGATTAAGGAAGTTATGGAGTACCCCTCCCAATTTTAAAAAAGCTCTCATCTTTCAATTAAATCCGTTGAGTTTTCGCCCTAATATTTTGATTTATTTGAAAATTTCCACCCTGGGTTTATTATTAATATGAATGACTACGAAAACAGGTTAAATATAGTTGAAATGCAAGCCGTGATAAATCGTCGTTTACATAGAATTATTGGACAAATACATTATTTATCTGCTAAGAAGTCCAGTGCCCCCAAATTTTTCCCCTATAAACATCATGTGACAAACTGTAACGCTAATTAATAAACAAATTTTGTTCGTTTATTAACTATTTTTTCTGTGCATTTATTTAATAATTTAAACCTAATTTGTGTTCAATCGAGTTGAGGTCAATTATAAACACAAATTAAGTTTCAATTATTAAATAAATTCACAGAAAAAATAGTTCATAAACAAAGTTTAAGAATGTGTGTTACAGTTGATCACATGATGTTTACAGGGGAAAAATTTGGGGGCACTGGACTTCTTAACAGATAAATACTGTAATGAAAGTTTTACAATTATTGTAACTGTGAGTCCAATCATATTAATGAGATCTCTAACTTTCAGGCGCGCATTTCAACGCTATAATTAACCAGTTTTCGTTTTCATATAATATGACAAGCTTCAAATGAAAATATAGTTAACCAAATAAACTGCTCAAATATCTCCCAACTATACAGACACGCCTTGTTATAAAAAACGTTTTATTCAAATAAAATAAACTTTGAAATGAATTGAGAAATATTAGTATAAAAGTCAGCGATGTCATCTAGGGGGTTTAATCAGATAAGAGATTGAAATTGAATCATATCTACTAAGTTAATACTAACTCTATTGAACTCCATTGGAATCTATAGATTTTGTAATAGTAGATATGCAGTGAAGAGCTCCATTTAAATTTGGCGCTCACTCTTGACACTTAATTTGTGTACAATAGTCTCTTTATGTGTATTATATGGCATAATGAGAAAATCGATGTCTACATATAAATTAAGTCTTAATAAAAGAAAAAATCTTGCTCGCGAGCAAGGTCAAGCTCTTCACAGTCGATATGATTCAGTTTCAATCTCTTATCTGATTAAACCCACTAGATATCATCGCTGATAAAAGTAGAAAATTTATTAGAAAACTTTATTGTTATTAATTATCAAAGTTTAACCAAATTTGAGATTTAGTTTTATTGGAAATTATAAGTTCATAAACGAAATATAGTATATGAGGCTATAAAATCAATATATTTTATCTAATTATCAATGTATATCTAATTACTATCTTGGTATTAAGGGCTATTATTAAGTCTAATTGAAGACAACAATAATTTTGAATTGATTTTTCAGAGTTTTCGGACAAAATAGAAAACACCCAAAACTATATTAAAATTTCATTATATAAACTCTTTACGTCTTAAAGAATTTAATGATTTGATGTTTGAGTCCATAATTATATTTGATTGTGAATCGTAACCCACAATAGTTTATTATATCAACCAATGTTGTGATCAATAACTTTGATGTCTGCAGACGTTTCGAGACTCAACTGATCTCTTGTTCACTGCTTGACTTTGGACACAATTCTGAGAGTTATCCCAAAAACTGAGTCCAAGTCATGTGTTTTTGAACCACAGATGTGAGGGTCAGAGAGGAGTAGACACGAGTTTTAGGTAATAAATATCTTTAATTGCTTAAAACTGTTTAAAGTGTTTATATTTTACTATCTAAAATTTTAAAAAAGGACCATTGATTTTATTCTGTTTTTTGCAATTAATAGATCAATAATTAATAATATAAAATTGTAAGAGATAACATGATGAGATAAGAGCATACATGGGGAACAGGTTAGCATTAAGCGAATGTAAAATGTAAACAAAACACGTCATTATATAGAATTATAGCACATATTAGCATTGAAGTCTATGGCTATGTAACTGCTATTAAGCTGCTGCACATGTATGGATAAGAGTATCACCAAGATAACATTAGGTTTGCAAAGATGATATCTAAAGACTATGTTGGGAAAAGTGGGGTGAAAATTCAATGATGTAGAAAAAAAGACGTGAAAAGGGGTCCAGTCCGGAATATCCCCTAGCATCAGGTACATGTATAAGCTCTCCGCATAACGTAACCTCTAAGAAAAAGTTTAGGAAATAACGCCATTTTCAAAATATTTTGTCAAATTTATTACAAATATTAATTCACACATTAATTTCAATGAGTGTTGTATTGAAATCCACTAAATAAACTCGTTTTGAGCACTATTTTATTAGTTTATACTCTGTTTTCATGGATAGGCTTCAGCCACTTTACTTCTATAAGACACTTGAAGGTTGCTTTTCATGTATGTGTCTTAAGACAGTTTGAAATATAAATATTTATAACTATTGACTTCATATCAAAATCGAGATCAATAGTCATTTGTTTGTTTGTTTGTAAACATGGATTTATTTATATCAGATTAGCGATTGTCAATATCGATATTTTGTTTTAAGTCACTTCTAAGCCGCTTGGGTGTTTTCATTTATTGTAAAACTGTCTTAAGACGGGTCTTTAAGTAGGCTTGAAATAAGACAGTTTCAAGTCTACTTAAATGTTCTCATGAGCATTTTGTAAGCGACTTCATTGAGTAAAGTGGCTGAAGCCTATCCATGAAAACAGCATATAATCCTCCTTTTTATTAGTTTTTCCCCAATGTCAAAAAACAATTTATTTCAATACCCTTCCACTACTAGACTCTCCAAATACTGTACATATCCTCTGTAGCAGAATAAAATCCATATTTTTGTAAAGCCTTCGAGACAGGTATACTGCGTTCTCACCATTGCTCAAGCAATGCCTGAGCACTCTACCTGTTCTCATTAGTTTGCTTAAGATTGCAAACTGCAAAATGGTAGGTATCTAGTGCTGTCTCTACAGGCAGTCACATAATTTATAGCTGAAATGAGATCCGAAATGAATTTTTTTCAATTTTTTTTTATTTGGACATTATAGAATGGTCAATGCTGCATCCATCGATATAAATATCACATTTTTATCATGATTATAAGCCGGTGAAAATCGTAAGAAATACCTACCAAAAGAGCAAATGCTATATGACTGCACATGGAGGCAGCAATAGATACCTACCATTTAGCGGTTCGTATTTAAGAGTGACTTCAAAATAAGAACAAACGAGTGAACATATGCTGTCGTCTTTATGATATGTCATATAAATTCAGAAAAATCTCTACCTTTCTCTTCCTCGCTAGTTGATAGGCACCCACCTACCTTCATCTGTCCCACAGCGACCCCCTGTAAAATGTCAGCGAAATATATTTTTAACTGAGCCCAACCCCTAAACTGTTGATTTCCTTCGAAATATGTTACGCTAACTTAGTGTGACCTAAGGAATCCACCGCCACATTCATTTCGACCCCGAACCGGAGAAATCTTAATATTTTACCAAATAATACATTTCTATTAATAATTCTCTTTTAACATATAAGTGAAATTCAAAGAAAAAAATTTAATTGTTTTGTTTTTATTTTCTTTTTGACTCATTTTAGCGCATGTGTAGTGAGTATATACTTAAGCAAGTGCTGTTATTATTAGTGCTCAAGCAAGTTAACTTGCTTAAAACAGGGTATGTTGCTCACTTGTATAAGTCAAGTCAAGTCTGTTCTCATGTGGCTGTTTATGGTCAGGCAAGTGTTTACTTCCAAGTGAGAACACAGAATTACTGTCTTTTTGCTTAATAAGTTAGAATAAGAGACACAAATTAGTATTGAGAACATTTCAGACGATATATTGTAATTCAATGATTCCATAAGTTTTTATTTTATTCAGTTATAAAAAATATTAGATTGAAGAAGAACTTGAATTATTGAATATTAAGTTTCTAATAATTCTATTTCATTCATTAACTTTATTTTGTCATTTGAGCAAAAAGTTTTTAACATTTATATATTTAGCATGTTAAATAAGATTTAGCAAATTATTGATAAAATTTAAAATAAGAAATTTATTGATCAGATTTAAGAACTTTGTTTAAAACATTATTTCTCACATCAATTATTGATTTCTTATGTTTTGCACATTGAAAATAAGAGAATGACATAAGTTTTTATTATTCAGATATTATTGAATACGAGGACTGAATGAAATGTAGTATTGATTTTTGCGTCAATAATGCATATAATTTGTGATTCGCACTACTTTTGGTTATTATATGAAAATACATCTCACGTCCGACAATAACAATGTCTCAATAGTTATTAATATTTGACACAACTGTACACAACTAAGTAGGCGATGCTATTCTCTTATCAAAAACTGGTGGTTAAGGAACTCAAATGCAATATTTCATCTAAATTTCATTTTCGCTATATTATAGCAAATCATTTATCTTTTGTCAGTGAAAATGGTTTATATTTGAGTTACTGAACTACAGGACTGGAGATTGAATTTTTTCAAATAAATAATTTTGTTTTGTCACCTCAAGTGTACACTAACTGTACTTTTGGTTAACATTTCACATATTTTTTAGAAAATGATTTATAATTTAATTTAATTATGTAAATGAATTGACATGAATTTGATTATAACCTTGATAAATAAATATATACCAGTTTATACATGTGAGCCGATATTTCAAAAGCAAAATTGTTTTAAAAGCTTATCCACTTGTGTTTGCTTTCATATTCATACTGCAAGCAAATGCATTATAAAAGGAACGATCATATAAAAACAATTACAATTTAATTAGTTAGTAATCCCTATAATTAGACATGCGCAGATGTCCTTCATAAAGATTAAAAGGTAAATAATGAATCTTGCAAGCTTTTAAAACACTTTTGTTTTTGAAATATTTAATATCATAAATAATATTATATATACAGTATATAATGCGAAAGTTATTTATTTAGTTTAAAATGAAGTGAAAATAAAAAATTAATTTAATCAAAAAGTTTTTGTTAGACTAGAAATCAGTTCTAGAAAAACGGCGCGGATTTACTTGAAATATGATCTTAACTTCTAAATTGAATTTTAAATTAAAGTTTTTTTCGCAGAATATTTCGAATGGTTTTGAATTCAAAATATAATATTAATACAAAAAAATTTAATCCAATATTTTGTTTCTCATTTCTATTCCGCTCACAATCTTTTACAACATTTAAACCTATTCTATGACTCGAAAGTAATAATAATAACAACAAATACTTTAATATTCGAGAATTTTTTTATAAAAAAAATGAATAAAGATTTAAATGAAATTTTGCGATCAATAGTTGTGTAAATATTTATTTGTATACAAAAATTGTTTATTCCCTTTATTTGCATTAAACTCTACATTTTTGACTGAATCTTATGAAAAAAAGTTTCATTTCATGCTTTAAATAGAATAAGAAATCAAAACTTTTTAATTACTTTTTAAAGAGAAAATCTGATTATAAAATAGTAATAAAATATTAATTTTTATGAATAAAATCCTTATTTTAATTCTCATTTGTCTTTCAACTTCTTTTCGTTGAAAGACTTTTAAAATCTTTAATCATTTCTTCATTTGCTTTCTTTTCTTCTTCGATGATATGAATTGAATGAATAATAAGATATATTGAGCTCACAATCAAAGCAACAAAAATAGTTAAATTAATCCAAACACAGATATGTATGAAAGATAGCAAAACACTGTATATAACAAATGAAAATAAATATAAAATTAGATCAAAGGAGTATTGTGTAAGTAAATGAATTGACCCTATCTTCAAGAATATAACATTTGATCATATTTTAAAAGTATTTCACAGAAAGAATTTTGTCAAATGTTACAAAATATTTTATTTGTTGTTGCCATTTCTATAAAATCGGAAAAGGGTTAGGGCAACGAACTTCTTAAGGATTTAACTTTCATGCCTGCCCCTGATGTAGTAGCGGATCAACGAACACAGTAACTGTATTTATAATGTTTACAATACTTTATTTTTAGAATTGCAATTTTTATTTGACTCTAACTTATTATTTGAACAAATCCTTATTATTTAACAAAATCTTTATAACTTCTTTGGGTAACTCTTATATGCTTTTGCAATACTTTCGGTAACTTTCCATTTATCTATAAATTCATTCTAATGAGGCATAATTATAATTGAATACACAAATATAGCTGTACTTACGTATGTTCTAAAAGAAACTTATCGAAAGGGCAACAGTAAATGCTATCATCTCTATCCAAATCCTTTGGTTCTTTGAGTTCAACATTATTATAACAGCAATAATAGATCTCATTTTTGTGTGTTAGGCAAACCTCAGGTGCTTTCGTATTATTAAACATATTATACATCTCATATCTGCATTCAACAAATTCTGAGCGCCAGGCACTTGGTTTTCTACTTTCTTGGGTTAACTTAACTGTTATTGAATACAAAAATAATTCTAAATAATAATTAATTAATAATTATCGATAACTCACTGAAAATACTTAAACCAATAAAAAGATGAAAAAATTTCAATAAAAAGAATGACATGTCTTTCGGTGATCTCAATAAAAATTAAATAATATATTCTGTTTATCGCTAAAGTCTTATAGAATGAAATTAAAAGATTAAATGACATTAAAAATTAATTCATAACTAAACTTAGGAAAAAAGGCTCTAAAAAGTGCTTACAATTAAAAATTGAGCGTGAATTGAATTCAAGGAATAATTATTACGATTATAGTTAAAGGGTTTTTATTGAAACACATTCTAAAGCACTTATCTTAAAGAAATTCTGTTAATATCGTTAGTTTCAGATTAATAATATAAATTAAAAACTATTGCCGTTGAACTAAACCGAATTCATTGATATATTAGCTTAACTTTACTGATTTGTTTTTAATTTCAGGCATTTCTTATCTAAAATACAAATAAACACTAAATCTCTATTAAATAACTTATTTATTGACTAATAATTAAAACCGTTTAACTCCATTCCGAGACTTAATTCTCCAATTTGACGAACGCTCACATTTTTAATTGTTTGTACTTTTTAGAGCCTTTTATTCCTAAGTTTAGTTATTATTAATCAAGTAGAGCATTAAATTCCGATACATTAACAATGAAAATAATGGTTTTTGGAAATAACTTTGGAATTTTCTTTATTTACCCAAATTATTCCGTCTACCCGGAACTGCCCGACCATTTTTTAAAATTTCATCTGCCCGAATCCGATCTAAACTAGGTATAACGCAAGATCTAATGTAAATATTTTCATTAATTTTTGATGTAATCAGTATTTTATTATTCAAATAATGTCTAAAATTGTTTTAATCATCAAAAGGGAGTCTAAATATGAATTATTTGATATAATCCAAAAATAAGTTAAATAACGTTAGGCTACTTCTCGAACTCACAATTCATATATTTATACTTTAATAAAGAGTGGAAAAGATTTCGTCATCCAATATTTACCCGGTTCTGCGAACGATGGTGATATTAATGATTTTAAGTATAAAAATTTGTTTTTCAGATAATCAATATTTATTGTCAAGATTTTATTTATTTAAGATTTATATTAAAAAACTTTAATTAAATCAACTATTTAATTATCAAATATCTAATTATAATAAACTTGCAGTTTATAACTTATAATAAATTATAAGTAATATAAAAAATAACAATAGTTTTCATTTTATAAAAATTGTATCGACTTTTATAATCTATTTCATTGAACTGATTTGGATTTTAAATAATAAATTCATAACATTTTGCATAAAAAATATTAGTAAACAATTAATTCAGGATTTTTATGAAATTATATATTAATACAATTTTAAACAAATTACTGTCATTTATGCAGCGGAACTGTTATCAATGCTTCTTCTGGTTGACGATTGATATTACAATTCTAAAAATGAAAAAATAATAAAATAATGCAAAAACTAAATTAAAATTTTAATATAAATTTATTTAAAATTAATTTCATTTGTCTATTACTTCTATTGAACATTTCTATTGGATTTGTTTTGAAAGACCAAAAATATTAAAATACAGAGTAATCGCAGATACTGTTGAAAATTTAGGGCAAGAATAAAGAAATTAAATTAAGTTTAAACTCAATCAGATGTATATTTTTTCTTATTTTTTATTTTAGGGAAAAAATCAATACAAAAATATAGGGATAGAGACTTGAAAATGCCAGGGGATGGGTTTTGGCGAAGCCTATGTGTGATATTGCGGCCTGGGGGGGGGGGTGTCTCGAAGAGGGTATTTCACAGAATTTCAGATTTTAATTAAAAATTACGCAATTTAACAAAATTTCTGTAAGAATTTAGCACATTTATTATCAATTCTGTAAGAATATAATAAAAATCGAGTTTTAGCAAGAATTTAACAAAATTCTAGTATTTTCCCTAAAATTTCACAGAATATTCCGTCCGATCTACGGCGCCATTCCCTCTAAACTTGCTTGAAGAATATGGGCCAAAATCAAAGGAAGGATATTCCGGTCTGTACCCCCACTCCCCATCCCTGTCATAACACCTGATTACTGCTGACTAATACATAATAGATTTTGACCAAAGTTTCAATTAATTTGATTTCACTCTTTATTACAATAACTATAAAGAAATGATTCTATAATTTGCACTACATTTCCAAATCATGAAACTATTCGATTGTCAGTAATTTGTCAGAAATTAAAACCAAGTCTTTATTAAATTCAGAAAATCAGACAAAAATCTTTAGTTTAAAACTAAATAATTTGAATTTTTTTAAAAAATAAAATGAATTAAATATTGTAATAAAATATAAATATTATACAAATCAAATCAAACAATTCATTAAATGTCGAATTTTTATCGTTAAAAAAAGGCGACAATAGTTCTCAAACAAAAACATTTAATCGTTGGTTGAATTGCATTTAGAAATCACATTCAATGTCTTCATTGACGATAAGCTCCTTAATTGGAACTCTGATTAGTTGTGTCCGAAAGTTCGACAAAAGTTTGGATTTGTGGCCATTTATGAAACGCGAGTTACGCTCATAACCATACCTGTTATGAGACTGAGATTGGGTCTGAGTTTGCGGAGAATTACCGTTAATTGATCTCAAAGTACGCGATATTACCTGCGAAGACAGTTATACACATTTTTGTTACCAAACCATTTCAACAATTCCAGTGCTTTAGGTTTTTAGCAAATGATAAATACAAAACTTAAGGATTTCAGGACAGGAATTGTAGTGCAAATGTGTGGGAATTAATGAGATTTTGGTTAAAATTAAACAGTTTGTTAAGAAATCATAATTAGGCTAAAATGCAAAATAAGTTTAGATTAACACAACTGTGTTTACAGTCATTTTACTCTAAGCTTTGCTTTTTTCAAATTCATTTTAAAAGTGGACAACAATACAAATATCAACTCATTTCTGGTAAACAAATTTATTGTTTAACCGAATTTCGGCCAATATTTATATTTTGCTGATGTCTTACCAGAGGTTTTTCGCGATGAGTATTGACTGCTTCTATTGGAATATGGATTTCATCGACTTGACAGCCATAGGCGACAGGAGTCAACTTTATAATGGTGTGGAGGGGTACTTTAAGGTACGGTAGAAAGTCTACAAATCCAAGAGAATGAGAATTTCTCTATTAATTTCTTACTTTATTTTAAATGTTATTTTGTGACCACAATTGTTAGCCATATATTCTGTTCGCAAATATTTATATATTTTCTTATAATATATTAATTATTTTATAATATTAAAGCATTTGACTAAACAATTATCGATAAATTATTTTAAATTTTGAACGAAATAACATAAATAAGTCAAACGTTAAAACTTTTACATCAAAATTGGGCCCAAAATAAAAAGCATTTTTAAAAGTTTATAACATTTAAAGATTTATGAAACAAAAGACTAAAAGACTAGACATTAATTAATGAGACAATTGAGGAAATAAGAACCGGTGACGTCGAAAAGTGCACAGGGGAGAGAACCCTATAATAACTTGTGGTCGTCCACGGCTGCGATGGGAACTATAATTTCTTCGAGTTGACAGCCGTATGCGAACGGAGTTAGTTTCACAATACAATGGAGCGGGACTTTTAAGAATGGCATTTCGGCTATGGGAGAGAGCAAAAAGTATTGGCCATTTCTACCAGTGCTTCGCAATCAGCACAACACTTGCCTATATAGTCAACAATCATTTACACCCATTCGTTACATTACCTGAGCTCTTGTCGAGAAAGTAAGCCAAAAGACAGCGCAGGACTGCCTGATGGCCGACCACCAGTACGTTCTCTTGTCTCTCCAACTCCATTATGACCGGTTCCAGTCGGGCCACTAAGTCCTCGTATGACTTCAATATAAATGCCAATAAATACAGGAATAGCACAACAGTTGAGACAACTGAGAAATACAGTACCTCTCCCTTCGGGTATCGGTAGTGAAACTTGTCCTGATCTCTAAGTGCAAACTCGTCCGGATATTTCGTTTGGATCTCTTCGTAAGTCATTTCCTCACAGATTCCGGCGTCGATTTCATTCAGTGCTTTCCACCTTTCCTGCGGGGCTTTAATCGCTTCAGCCGTTTGTGCTGTCCTTCGGAGCTGAGAAGTCCAGACCCGCAGACGAGGGATATTTTGCTCCGAAATATATTTGGCCAATGCCTTCGAGTACTCCCATCCCCGTTCGGAAAGCTCTGCGTCTCCGCCTATCCTTCCGAGTAAGTTATATACGCTCTCCCCGTGTCGGGTCAGGTATATCGAACGGGGAATTATATGAATGTTCATTAAATAGTAGACAACTCGGCTCTGAATGTGTCCCTCATGTCTGTGAACGATAACCTTTTCCCCCGCGTTATAGATCTTCATAAACGACAGTTGTTTTTCCTGTTCCTCATCCAGTGGTTGATACGCCTGTTCGTAGTGTTCTATGCGTTGTGTGAAATCTCTGAGCGCATCCTCATTACTGACGTCCCTATAGTCCGGGGAGTGAACCTTCACCTCCTATTCGATGTTAATATAATGAGATAATGTCAACAGTTGAGATCACAGGTAGGCCTCACCCGAATATTGGCCTCAATAATGTTGGGGTCGTTGCAGAAGGACTCGACAAAAAACAATTTATAGCCATATTTGTCAACCACTGTGTCGTAAATGAGTTGTCGTCTATCCATAGTTGTATTGGTGGCGTCATAAACAGCCACTTCTCCCGTTCCCTCTTCCAGCCACGAGCACATGTCCTCCAGCGCAGCCAAAGCACACTTACTGTAATGTCAAACACTTATAAAATTAAACATTTCAACAATAGATTTAAATTTTGAGTTTTGTCCAAATATTATGTTTTGTATAAAAAAGTATTTAAAGAATTTGATTTCAAAATAAATTAAAGGACGAGAAGACAAGTGCAGGGAATCTAAATCTGATACATATGTTGGAACCGTTCCAAATGCGCTCAACCAATGACTCACTTTCTGATAATTAAGGCGTCCTTATTGTCAGGTCTGAAGAAGTCGTGACTTCTATAGGCTTTAGTCGCAAGTCTTCTATACTCTCCGACATTGAAGACTCGGGTATTGATTCCAATCCAATTGAGATAACGCGTCAACTTCTTGGCTATATATGTCTTGCCTCTGGCCGGCAGACCAACCATTGCAATCACGTGAGGAATGTTGACATAAGTTGTCGTCCGATCGCCTGAAATGCAAAACAAATTAATAATATTTTAATTATAATGAAGTGATTAAACAATAAATAAATTGAATAACAATTATTCACTAGTAATAGAGTAATACCTCTGATGGGGAAGGGTTTGGCCCCATTATTCTGGGATATCTTTCTGTTGGGAACCTCTTCTTTAGTCATTCTTACTCTTCGTTTATAGAAATTGATTCAAATTTTGGTTGAATTTAGGCTTAAATACCAATTAATAGCAAATGTTATCTCAAATAAAATGTTTACTCAAAGTGTAGACGAACTCAAACTTTTCCGAAACCAAAGAAATATTATTTTAAATTCAAATCAAAAAACAAACGATTTGTGATTTTCCACAACAACTCTGTCCTATCACTCCATTTGATTGAGAATAGGTTAGCTATCGGTGCTATCAGTGATTCACTTATTCACACATAGACTCCATGTGTGGATCACTGGAACAGACAATTGATATGAACGGAGAAAACCGGTTGAAATCAATCAATAAATCAATGAATGAATAAATGAGTCGACAATACTGTCAACCACTCCAATGACCTTCACTTTAGGACTGCTATTGAATGAATGGTGCAATCAGTTGTCAGTCTATTATTGGTTTATTGGTTACAATCAATCGCTCTTAATATACACTTAAATATATATACGCGTGTAATACACTGTAAATCTATATATATAGACAACAATTATAGCAAAACTTTATTCAACGATAAAACGATTGAATGAATCAATGAATCACTCAATTAATAGATTCATTCAATAGTAGATAATTGTGTTGACAGACATGTGGCACAACACGTGAGGCTCTAATTGAGACCAGAATCGAGTGGTCGGACACACAAACTGTTTCAATCGATTCAAACGACTCAGTCCTTGGACTTGAAATCGCAGTACTCTTTAAATAGATGTCAATACGTAATACCGGTTCCAAACAGACGACTCATATTCACAGAATATAAAAATACAACTCCACTCCCACTCCACTCTACTCTACTGCTACTGTAACAGCACAGCACTACATGTGCAAGGAGAGTGTGTGGAGCGCCGAATTGGACTCTGGTCCAATTGTCTTGCGAATACATTTTTGTATAGGTGTGTGAAAATTGAAAATATTTTGCTCAATTGATTTGGAGAATATATGACCCTATTGTGAGTCAATTAAAATGCATAGATTTTTATACAGTTTTAGTATATGAAGCTATTTATTTTGAAAATTGATTATAAAAACATGTCAAAATCATTGAATGTATCAAATAACCCCTCCCCCCCTTCACAATATATATTTCTAACTTCTATTTTTTGTGATAGTTCTGTGAACATATCTTATTTGCTGTCAGTTTATTTACAATAATTATTAATCTTAATAACTTACTTGATTCTATGACATAGAATCAATGTACCATAGTCAAAGTTTATAGTAATTTTAAGGAAGTTAATGTTTTAGAGGCTAACAAATGATAGGATTTTTTGAAAATAATATGTTTATTATGTAATATAAATTTCAGATTAATAATTATTTGAATTATTGGATATATCATATAATGAACTAGCACCAAAATAACAACTGGAATCCAAAAAAATTAAAGTTGTGATTCCAATGTACAATATCACCACAATGGTTCTGGCAAGATTAATATGTTTTCTTAAAATCAATTTCAAAATAAATTGCTTTATATATTAAAATGAAATACTAAACTGTATAAAATTTATGCATTATAATGATTCATAAAAGAGCCTTTTTCCAAATCAATTTGAGCAAAAAATATTTTCAATTTTCACATGCAATACATATAAATTACATAAATGTATTCAGAAAGTTATCAGAATTCAATGCGACGCTCTGAGATACTCTCCTTGTTAGTTACTAATTTAACAATAATGTAACCAGGATGCGCAAAGGAGGTACAGCCAAGAGAACCCCCTGTGATTTTGATCTATACTCCCCTATGTCGCTCGTGCGGTTAGTACGCATAGTAATTTTGAGAAAACGGCGCCGTCTGTCTAAATTAATTGAATAGTAACAGAATTTTGTTAAATTAAGTCATTTTTAATTAAATTTACCAAGAATGTGACAATTGCGAAATACCCTTGGTTCAAAATTAGGAAAAATTGTGACGTCACAGTCCGGAATACCAAAAACAAATATCATTCCCCACCCACTGAACATTTTCTTGTGCGCATCCCGAATGTAACCGTAGTCAATTAATATTAATATAATATAGGTATAGTCACTGTATAATAAATTATTCTATCTCCAAAATTATATGTTCCAGGAAGAAAGGATATGAAAATCCCTGTTCCCAAATTCCCAAAAATAGGGAATATAAAAAGTATTCAAAAATCAAATTTTATTACAGTGAAACATAACTGAATCAATAACATGATTAAGCAATGAATCACGCTACTTATCTATTGTAATTGATAAAAATAGTCAGAGCTGTGATTTTTCGAGGATAAAAACTAATCAAATCGATTGTTATTAGTTACAATAAATATCTTAGCTGAAATCGATATTAATTTTATAAAAAATCCTTAAGGTTAAAAGTGAGCCCTCAAAAAACTAATCACTCACATTTTATTGAGAACTGATAAAAAACATTTTTATAAAAATCTTCAACCATTTCCATCATTTTATCACAATCTTTTCTAAATAAATTTAGGAAAAAATTATGCTATTTATGATGAATTCTGTAAGAATTTAGCAGAATTTGATAAAATTCTGTTATTTTTCTAATAATTTAGACAGAATTTCACAAAAGATTAATAAAACGGAGCCTTCGGCGCCGTTTTCTCAAAAATGCTATTTTGGTCACCTAGCGAGCGGCCTATGTGATATTGTTTAAAATCACAAAGTGTATTCCGGGCTGTACCCCCTTTCTACATTTCTGATGCAATGATGATAACTTAATTTTAGGAATATTTTTAAATTAAATATGAGGTTAAAATTGTAAGCAATCATTGCATTTATAATATATAATAGAATTTTTTAAATTGATATCTAATATATAAATACAGATATAATATAGAAAACTTAATTTATGACATATACTGTACAATGCATTGCCATTCTTTTAAAGAAAAACTGTAAAAATTCAATTTTACCAACATTTTATCATAATCGAGAGGAAAGTCCCTAAATCGAGAAAATTTCGCGTTTTATTCCCAAATCGATAATATCGAGGAAATAAAACTTCTCCTATAATAGGACTATAATAGCATTGTCGATATGCCAAACAACTACTAATGTAGGTAAACCTAGACGTATGGATCAACGGTATGAGACCGATAGTGATCGAAATATTGTGGTGTATACAGGCGGCCAACCATAAACACACCACTCGGCACCGGACCTCGTCTCAACCACGTGTCTCATCGACGGGCAGGGTCCCGGTTCTGGAACTGGTAGCGACTCGGCTTCTGTGAAATGATTAAGAGTGAGTGGCGAGCGGTTTATGCTTACTCTTGTAAATGACACGACAGGCACTTTTCGAAATTTTTTCGAAATTTTGTGAACAAGTGAAAAATCGATTAATTTCTTAATACCTGTGCATTTTTCATATTTTGAGTTTTTGTATACAATTTTTTCAAAATACCCCCTCTATATCCCCTGAATCGGCCGACTCTTTCCGAATAATTACAAAATAAATCCGAAAAACATGAATTTATGAAGAATTTTGTGGTATAAATGAATAAAAATCGTTGCCTCAAATCAAAGATTTTAAGAATTTTAAAATATTTGACAAATATTTATTGAACTAGAGTTTTATTTTTATAATTAGTCTGAAAATTTCATCTTATCAATGATTAAAGAATTGATTTAAATTTTTAATAAATTTAATCTTTTATATCTTATTTGAATTTAGAAAAAAATGTTCATCAAATCCGATGAGTTTTTTGAGGGTTTACTATAAAAATTGACAAAATCTCTCAAAATTGTCGTTCAAAAATGCTGTTTTACACCCTCTCCTTTAAAATTATTAAAATTTTGATTTTTAAATTCCGAAATGTTATTCCGAATTCTTAGTCTTTTACTTCCGATTTTACGAACGAAATTTAGCACTTTATGTTCCAAAATTGTCTAGTCTTTGATAATAAGCTTGTTTTTAATGCTCAAAAGAAGTTTATCAATGGTTTTGAAAATCAAACTCATTGAAAATTGCGAATAAATTTATTATATATTTTCAGATATGGGATTAGGTAACCTGCTCTTTCACCCCTAATGCTATTTTCCCATAGAGAGGCGGGGCCTAATAGAAGGCGTTGTCTAAAGGGGGCGTGGCCTAAAAGGCGGAGCCAATAAGAAGGCGTGGTCTAAAATAAGCAAACCAATCAAGTGTTTCCTCTAATCCTTCTATTGAATTTGACCCAGTAATGCTTATATTAACTTTACGATAAACAATTATCCTTTGACTATCTTTGTATTCAACGTATAAACTGGGGAATAATTCAGGTTCTAATGATGCCTTTCTACCTATAAACCGTGTCAAACCTTCAAGTGATATAGGCG
>JAQFXN010000855.1:0-18171 GCA_034693365.1 Liacarus xylariae
AGAAATAAATAATTAATTGACTTTATTTAAACGCTGTTCGGATAATATTTTTTTTATTAATCTCTTTTTTATTAGCATTTTTCAAGGATTCAACGACTTTTAAGGCATTAAATATATTTTTTCCATTTGAAGAAAAGTTAAGCCAAGGGTTCAATGATTTCTTTTATTTTGTTTGAATTTCTAAATTCCAAATCAGTAATATATGAAAATAATTTTAAGTAAAAGAGATTAGTTTTGAGCTAAAAGTGATGTAAATATTATACATAACATAACAGACCCAACCTTGACCTTCATTTCTCTATAGCTCTTTAATAAATAAGGCATTAATTCAAATGTAAATTCAGTTACTATTTATAAGAAGAAAAGGCAATTATCATAAACTTGTGGTTAAACATTAGTGAATTTTTAATATACACGGAGTGGTTCTCTTCCTCTCCCTTCCCTTCTTCTGAATTCTCAGTGGAAGGGAAAAGAATTAATTTCATATAAAAAAAGAAATCTAATATTTAAAGCAAATTTCTTTTCCAACTCATTATTATTAAAAAATAATTATCTTTTACTCAGTTTTTGCTTTTAAAGAGACTCATATCAGATGTGAATAAAAACATATTTATAATAAAAAAAATAATATAAAGCGCACGAAAAAAATTAAATCTAACCTTATTTCTGGTCTTATTCTCATTTCTCTCACTCCTCTCTCCCCCTCTCTCTCCTCTCTATTTTCTACTTTTTATTATTCTATTGAATCCGACACATAATTATATCATATAAATCGTGATTAAAATATTTTTAGTGAAAAAAATATTACTTTATTTATTCTAAATTTTCTTCTTACTATAAAATATTATTTTTCTTCTCTCATAGAAAAAGATATTTAAAGAAGAAATAAAATTTATTATTCAATATAACGAAAGAAGAGTCTCTCTGTATCTCTCCTTATGTTATATTCAATTTCACGAAAACTCTCTTATATTTCATGACTTAATTTTTATTTTTATTTATTATTATTATATTTTCGAGGAATATATTTCATGGAATGGTTTGGATTTTTTTTAATTCTTCGATTTTTTTAACTCTTCTTTCGAAGAAAAAGGAGTATATAGATTCGTTTGCATCCTGCTCACCACCACTACTATTACTACTGCCATATTATCTTTTTATTAACAGCGGGAAATGGTATCACTACCACTAAAGATATAATTACCGCGCATCGCCACCCACCACCACCGTTCCACCCATCCATCTACTTCTTTAATAAAAACGATGATAAATTTTTTTCTAAAATTTTAAAAATATATATATATTGTTTCAATGTATTTTTAAGGTAATTACTTTTACTGAGGTTAATCCCATGGGATGAGAGCCTATGTTAATGCTATAGGATGGGAGTCTATGATAATCCAATGGGATAGGAATCTATGATAGTGCTATGTGATAGGAACCTTTGATAATCCTATGTGATGTGAACTTATAACAATTCTATAGAATACGAGTCTCCAATGCAATGTTACCCTATGACAATTCTATGGGATGGAAGCCCTTACTGTAATGGGATCCTATGAAATTCTATAAGATGAGAGCTTCCAATGCAATGGAAACCTATATTAATTAAATTGCAGGGAAAAATTGCACTTAATATTTTTCTAGGAACCATGATAATGCTATGGAATGGGAGCGTATGTTAATGCTATATGATGGCAACCTATGATACTGCTATATGATGGGAGTCTATGACAATTATATAGGATCTGAATACGATGGGATATGAATTCAGCTTTATATTTTTCTAGGAAAGAGGAGTTATATATATTAATGGTTCATTCGTGTTTATTCCTTTTATTAAGTTCATTGACTTTATTATTATTATTACTAGATATGATATGATAACTATGTTTTTAAGACAAGCTTTTTAACAATTTATTAAATTCAAGTTCAGGTAAATTATATATAAATATATAGAAAAGTTTCAATTATGTAAGGAATAAGAAAAAATAAATATTTAGTTATTTTTATCACAACTATTGATAATTTGTATTTTTGTTTAAAAGTTTATTTTCTCACTTAATTTAAGTTAAAAATTGAGTGAATGATCGATCATTCAATATATCAGTCTTTTTAAGAAACATTTTTCTCTTCATTTCTGTCTGTTTTGTCGGTTTGTATTGAACTTTACAGATATTTTTAGTTAAAAATGCAAATAACTGTTTGTTACTTTAGAACACTTTTATAAATTAATATTATTTTGTTAGAAAAGAATTACTTTTAAATAAACAATTTATTCGGATATTTTTTATTTTAAGCAAATAATTAAATTATACCAGAGATGAAGGAAATAATATACAAAAGCTGATCACTAGGATAAACGGGTACTTTCAGTTGTGAAGATCTTCTGAACTCATCTATCAATTTTAGATTTTTTTCTTCCAAAATATTCAAACAACATCTCTTTACAGATTTATCTATTTAAATTTTTTATAAGCAATAGATATATCCGTGAAAATAATATATTCCATTTTGGGCGTAAATTTATTTTTTAGGACCCATTTTTTGAATTATTCGTTATATCTTGAGAAGTTCAAGAGCTAATATAACGAAACCAATAGACAAATAAACTTCAAGCGATTATGAATAAGTTATAAACAGATAGAAATTTTAGGAACAAATAGCACGCGATTTCGCAAGATGAAGAAAATAACCAAAATTGCAAATTTAATGAAATTTGACACAAACGATAAAAACGCCATAAATGGCAATAGTGGTAATTTTCACCATGCTAAGAAATTCAGATGTGGTTGCCCCTGAACATATGGTCTGCTTATTATTTTTTAAGCAATGTCTAAAGTTTATTTTATACTTTACCAGACTATTTTTATATTTCTTAAAATATTTGTATTTGAAATTATCTAAAATATGCGTAAAAAATCAAAAAGGTTCATAGCTAGATAATATCATTTTTTCAACTATCTATGTTATTCACAAAATTCTCATACTGACGCAAATATAGAGGTCTCTTTAATAAATACTTTATAAGAAAAAAATCTAAAATTGATAGATCAGTACAGAAGATCTTCACAACTGAAAGTACCCGTTTATCCTAGTGATCAGCTTTTGTACAATGATATCTAATATTATATTAATTATAATACTTTACTCTGTTCTTTAATACACCTACTCTAGTCCTCAGGATAAGACTATTCTGGCACATTTTATAGAAATACTGTTTAAATCCTAGTATATTTGATCCTAAATGTTGGTCCTAAAAAATTTTAGCGTTCTTTTGGAAAATGCTATTTTTTTAAAGAGAAATAATATTTTGCATGATCCTGGTGATAATTAATTTTGAAAGATGATCACTCATCAATTGATTTAAAACAAAAATCTCTGGCTCATTTTATCCAGTTATCCTAAATATCCCTAACCATAAAGAAAGTTTTGTCCAAATTAGCATAACTCTAAGAAATTATCATCAGGAGAACATTCGTAAACGGTTTTAGACATAACATAACGACCTGTGAAAACCTTTTGATTATTTGTATCCGACTTCCATCAAATCAGAATCGACCTGTACTGATCATAAGCATTAAGCTATGGCTAACTAATGGGTCGATTCTGATTTGGTGGAGTCAATTACATTTGATTTTCTATGTTTCAAATGTAATTTCACTTCAAATAAAATATTACTTATTTATTTGAAGTAATAAAAGTTTTTTTTAATGAAATTATCACACGTTTTACTCTTTTTCTTTTGATCCAAAGATAAAAGAAAAATCACTTTATATTTGAATGAAATATAAAACAAAAATATAAGACAATGAAAATAAGTGATTATTTAAGTAGAGAACAGACCCACTGTTTAAAGTGGTTCAAGACTACATCCAAACAAAACATAAATATAAAAAAGTGTAGTGAACTTCAAAAACAATGATCGAATAAATAATATGAGGCAAACATTATATGAACAACAGCTCCGGTACTTATTCTTATTGTTTTGACTTTTAAAACACGAAATAAAAGAGTTTTTTATAACTCATATATTAAGCGAAATTCAAAGCGAAATAACTGCATAACAATCAAAATATATCTGCACTTAATTTAGATCAATAGGTCTTACAGTGACTATAGAACTATTATAGGAGTAGAAGAATATTTTAAAATATTATATAATATACTGTATATTCAATATTCATATCAAACATAATAGAATTCATATTATATTCTTATAAATATTAAATATAACGTAAGAAAGCAGTTATAGCAAATAGGGTTAATAGCAATTTATGGTTTGGTTTTTTTAATACTACACTATATTTAATCTTTAAGTTAGAAAAAATCGACTACAGGTATGAAATATTAATTACATAAGAATATGTGTTTAAAGAATTTTTTAGATGTTTTTTCTTATCGAAAATATTTTAATTTGTTTTCTAATTAAGAGAAATATTTTTTTGTGAATTTTTACCCCAAAGTCATTTAAACTATAAAATAGTGAAGTAGTCATTAGGAAAAGGTTAGGGTTGGGCTGTCATAAGTCATTACTATCTCACAGTCATTGCCTCTCAATATTCTAAATATTTTTGTTTTGCCGAATAATCTTTATTCTAATTATAAAATTATCAATTCGTCCATTCATTCAGAATATGGTTCAATACATCTATTAATTAATTAATATTGAATTCAACACTAAAAAAGGCTTTTCTTATAATTATTTAAAACAATTTGAAAAGTGAATCGAATCGATCGGAAATAAGTTGTAATTTGACTCTAACTGTCATTAACTCGTTTAGCACTGAGAAGTCAATTGCAATTATTTATTTAATACATAAATCAATTTTTGATAAATAGGCGGTTTCGACAGTTCAATCATTTTTTTGGAGGAAAAATAAATTAGAATAAAACATAATTTAATAAAGACATTAATAATAGAAGAAATACATTAATGGAAATATACATTATTTGAGACTTTAATTATAGGAATATATCGATTGAATTAAACTTTTATATTGAATACAGGATTAAGAAATACTATTAAATAACACATTTCTGATGACTAAATATAATATATTTTATAAGAATTAAAATATTCCTCAGTTATTGTGCTCTAATATTAGAACTCGTTTTTTAATCACAGAATCTGGAAATAAGATGAAAATTTCCGAATACGAGATCTACTAATAAATAAATAAACCTATTTTGGAGAGGGAGGAGAGGGACAGAGAGAATGGGAGAAAGAGATATTTAAATATTTTATTCATTTAAACACACAATACATCAATACATTACGAAATTTAATTTTATTTCTCATTTTATTTTTGCTTATATTTTGCTAAATAGAAAAAAGTTAATTGAATTTTAAGAATAGTATCGAATTAACATAAATTCGTTTTATTTAATTTATATTCAAAATAACATAATATCATCATTAACTATGACAATCAATGGGATTAGTTTCACAAAAAAAAGTTTTTATTTTATTTTATTTTTTTTGAGAGTATTTTCTTATTTGAATAGATTTTTATTATTATTGTATCTCTTATTGCATTTAGACTACAATGTAATTTAAAACTCGTAAAACCTGTAGTTATTTTTGTTTCATTATTGAGAAGTCTAACCAAAAAAATATTAATAGTGACAGTTCTATAGCTAAAGAAAAAGTAATACTTTTATGAGATATAAAGAAAATATGCAAAGAATTGGCGTAAGAATTAATATTTAGTCAATTTTGAATACAGTTTAACACACAAAACGACTTTATATTTTAGGAAATCTATTGATGAAAAAAATAAAGTTATCAAAGGTTTTATCGTTCGGTGGAATAAATTCTTTTCACAAATCTTTAAATTCTTAAAATATTGTAATTTAAATAATTCTTTAAAAATACAAATATAATAAACTGTATTCTTCTTAACACTAAAATGAAATAAATAAATATAACTTTAAATAAGTTATGAAACCTTAATATTTTACTGAACACATCTATTCAAACAAAAAATAAAATGCAATATTTCTATCAGAGAATAAGATTTCTGTTGGAAGAAAATCAATAGTTTAATGGTTTAATTTGGATGAAAAAAATACATTAATTTCAAAATAATAAATACTAATATTAAAAACTAATTTCATATGTTTTTCACGATTACAATAACTTAGTTTTGTTGGTTTTAGTTATTAAAATACACCAGAGTGAAAAACAACAGCAGCACCAAAAACAAAAAATTAATGATCTTTTTTCTCTCTTGTTGTTTAAGCTCTTATCTAATGATAAAATATTGTATTCGGTTATTAAGAAAGTAAATGAAATATTTTTTTGTTGTTGTATTTATTTATTTTAATTTAGTTTTGTTGTTCATCTTCTTTAAAACTATTAGCCGAACAACAGATAAACAACACTTAAGACAACCAAAATTGAATTTACTGTTGGATTTGATTTATATGTTTTCATAAGTTATAAAATAAATTAATTTTAATTTTTTTTCGAAATCTAATGCTTAGACAACGGACTACCTCTTCAATTGCGAAACTAACCAATACTGCAGTTAAATATTTAAAGTAAAACAACTTTTTTTAAATAAAAAAATAATAATAGTATAACTTGTTTGATTTTATAAATGAACTGTTGCATAGCGCTGTTGCACTACTGTACAGCAATACATATGTGCAAACATATACCCTGTTCAAAATCATTGTTTTTATTGTACAATATTTCTGAAATTATAATAACTACAGTTGAGAATAAAAATTGTTAAAAAAAAGTATTTGTTTGACTTAAAACTCTAGGGATGTCTAGACTAGAGATTTGGTGTCAGTTTGATTGAAACAAATAAAAGTTTTTTATATTTTAAATTAAATTCTTTCTAAACTAGATTCGAGAGATATAGAAAAGATCTATTTTTCTGGTTAGAATTGAATTCAAAATCCATTTTAAAAAATCCATTTCAATCTGAATTGACAACAAATCATAGCATTGTATCTTATTTAGTGGTTTTTAATCCAAGTTTAATTTCATTGACACATTCAGACAATGACTTCATGCAATTGTGTCAAATATTTATTTCCTAAAGTAAATGACTTATTTTATTTCAATCAGTTTTTTTAATGTTAAGAATTTTGTATATTTAAGATTTCATTTTTTTAATTGCTATAAATATAATAATTAGTGAAAGCCTTATATAAAAATGTAATTTCTATTAATATAAGGGCTTTAAAAACCAGGGGTAGACAAGGTCGGGTAGTGAGGTTAAGGAGGTGATATTTTTGTAAATTTTGGCAAAAATGAAGAAAATATGAAAAAGGGGGTAAGTTAAAAATTTGCCTCCGACTTAAAATGTCAGGTGATATTAGGCAAATCGGCTGAGTAAGAGGGTTATTTAAGCTGTACCTCCGATCTTGGCTACCCCTGATACAAACCCATTAATTTTTTTTTATTCATTAAATGTTTTTTAATAACTGAAAAAATTAGTCCAATTTTTCAAGAATTTAACGTTTTTTAGACATTTAAAGAATTGTATAAATTAATTAGACTTTATTTTATTCTACATTAAATTGTTTTTAGTTAAGTTGGTGTAAAAAACTTTTTTTTAATAATGAAATAGAGTTCACAAGTTTTTTCATAACCTAAATGTTCGACACATCATAAGAAAGATATAGTTTTTCTTGATATGCAGTAAAACAATGAAAACTTCTTATAAAAGTTGTTAAGACTATAATAAAAAGCTGAGAATATTGTGAAATCTTTGTTAAACTATGAAAGCATTTGTAGATTTTTACACAAAATTTCTTTATTCTTTCACAAAAAATATATTTTTATAATTACAGCAAAAAAAGAAGAAAATAAATTACAATTTTAGGTCATAAGTATGAAAAATACTGTTATCTCTATAGGCGTTAAACAATTTTCTTTAATGTTTATCTGCTTTAATGTATTTAAATCTTAAATATATTAATATTTTCGTATTCAACAAACTTATTAAAGATATTCAAAAGAATCTCTAATTCTTTGGTTACTCATAGAAATTATTATATGAAAATTGAATAAATTATTATAATATCTATTATTATTGATATTAGACTTTAGTATTGTTTTCAATTCTAGACAAAAATGAGAATAATTCCAAACATTTTGTTGTTGTTGATCTATTTATGTTTCAATAAATTTATTCAAGAGATTTTCTATGAAATGATTAATTGATTGCTAAATATTAAGTTTAAAGGCAAACACAACATTCAAATATTATATAATTTTATCAATATTTGTAAAATAATAACAAAATTTAAGTAATAGTTCTCTATTTCTCTAATTCCTCTTATTTCAGTGATAATTCTGAAACTAAATTAAAATAAAATTCTTCATTCAAAAGAAATGCAAGAATACGAACATTATATTTAAAGCTACAAAACATAATAAAAAGTTTATTCATTAAATAGTTAATGAATTCATTTTTAAAATTTTGAATTATTTATATATTATTAATCATTTGAAGTAATTCATTGTTTTATTAGAAAAATAAAAATTTATTCAAAATTTAAAAAGCTAATTAGAAATATAGCAATTGAAATAGTGGGCCATAAAAAAATTTCGCAACTAATTTAAGCTAAACACATAAGAGTATAGGGATATGTCAATTTGGGCATTTATAATTTTAGTGAACCTAAAGATAAGTTCTCTGCGTCTGAAAAGAGATGAATATTAGATAAAATATTTGCCAGATTATTCTTGTTTGGGCCAATTTATTTCTCCCCCTGTACTCCTACTGTGGACATCTCTGATATAGAACAGAAGGCCGAACACATAATTCAAGTTTAGCTATAGATTAGCCTAAAAATATGTTTATTATAATATATATCTTATATATCGTAGAAATTATATAATATACATATTCTGTATATTAATGAGCGCTTATTAGGAAAGAAAATGAGTGAAAACTCATGTATTTATTCCGATTACATAAGTTATAATAAGCGATTTGCTTTTTCTTATCCCAATAGGAGTATCGAATGGATTGTCGTATAACTGGTTTTATAAATAAAACTATTTTAATTTAAGTGTATATCAAAGCTTTCGCAAAACCGAATTGAGTGCACACAAACATACACTTAAGATAATTTCTATTTTTAAAAAAAGGTTATTATTTCTTAACATTCTTTCTTATAATCAAACATAGAAATTGTTCATTACTTTTGGTATAAATATATGCACTTATATTGTGAAATCAGCGATGAGAAACGGCCGTCTGATTTTAGGATTCGTTCAAACTTGAGATACAAACTATTAGAAAAAATATGAGTTGTGAATATTTTCGATTTGTGAACAGAAAATAGAAAAAATATTCACCACATTTGTTATGAATGTTATCAGTAACTCATTGATTATTTACTCAGTATTTTATTTTATTTTATTATAGCTCAATATAACCTTTATCAGGGATGTGCAAGGTCCAAAACGCTATAGAGAAATATTTTGGCTTTTCTTCCACTTTTTGCTCAAAGTTTAAAGTTCTATCCATAGACGTAATGTTAACCATAAATTTTGCTAGGGGGTATTTCGAGCTGGACTCTCTCCAAATTCCTGACTCTTTATCAAAAACATTCTCAATTTTCTAAACTTTTTAATAAACAAATTCTTAGCAATCTTAGTGAACCCTTTTTTATTTTCTGTTCAAAGATCGAAAATATTTAGGATTAATAGCAGAGTTTGTATTAATTGTTTTGACTCAAGTTTGAACGAATCCTAAAATCAGACGGCCGTTTCCCATCACTCTGAGAAATATATACCAATTTATTAAAATTGTTGTTAGAATTTGTTGCAAATATAAGACTTTATTATATATTTTTGAATACATTTTATTTATAAATACATAACTTTTTATGTAATGAAAGATTCAAAGATTTATGTAAATTATATCTTAATTAAACAAAAAAAAATATAACTAATTATGTTCTCAACTAATTATATACAACTGTGTGCAAAATTTCTTTTTATTTAATATTAAATAAAAAAGAATTTATTGTTTTAACTATTATTATTATTTTCTATCATAAAAACAATGAAGTAGATTTTATCTTTAATATTCTCATAAATACTTTTCTCTTTATTAATTCATATATATTGTGAAATAATTTTTATTATAATATATTATTTTGTTTTATTCATATAATTTGTTAAATTTCTATAATATTTTTATGAATATATTCTAATATTCTCTTACAGTATATATAAAACAAACTTGAAAATTATTTCTGACTTAAATATGAATAATATTTTTCCCGTTTTAATTATAATTGTTGAATCCATCAATTTGTTACAGTTTCGCAAATTTATTTAGACTAATAATAGAAAAAAATAAATATCAAAAACTTTTTAAAACTATTTCTTTAATGTTTAGATTTATCGCAATATATTAATCAAATAAATTGAATTTTTAAATTGCTAATTATTTAAATCATTCAAAATTAAATGATAATTCAGTGCTTGCATAAATAAATTTAAAATTTTCATTGCTATATTTTGTCAGATAAGTATTCAATTATTAATATATACTTAAAAAAATTCATATTTCATTATGAAAATTGTGAAAATAGTACTAATTTAATATTAAAAATATATTCAATACTTAAGTAATGCAAACAAGGTTTTCTAATTTATAGGCAATAAATAAATCACCAATTGTTTCAAACAAATGTAAAATTAAGTTAGAATATATTTTTCCTTAGCAAATGAATTGATGAAAAATATGGTTTCGTTGAATCCTATTATAGGAAGTATGAGAGAAGAGGAAAAATTCTTGTATTAGTTGTAAAAAAGTACACTTCAAAACAAATACAGTACACATTTGACAGAAACATGTTTTTTCATTATTATATTATTCATAAATTATTAGTAATTCTTAAAATATAATTGTATTTAGTTTTTGTCACGAACTCGTTAATAGAGAGAACCCGAGCGCAGTTACTATTACTGTATAACACCTTAATAGACAAGAAACTTGAGATAAGAATCGATGACTTACAACAGTCAGTAAACTATTATCTACTGTACTCTAAACATATATTCTGGTCAAACAGTATTTTTAAAACACAAACATAATCTTATTATATAAATAAATTAATTTCTAAATAAAAAGCAACTATTTATTTAAGTTATTTTATATGCATTAATGCTATTTTTCTTTGATTTATAGACAGACAGAGACGGATATATCAATACAAGAGAACAAACAACAAAAAAATGTGAATAAAGTAGTAATGGTTTAGTTTTATAATACAGAGATGCTCAGGTCAAATCCCTGATGTTTTGTTGTAAATAATCAAATTTAAACTAACTAATATTATTTATTTAAATTTCGAACATATTACAATTTCTTCGGGTATGACATTGGAGAACGACTTTTTACATGGTAGGTCACGAACAAGAAGCCAAATAACTTGCTTATGTTGCATTTCGCGGGCATAGATCTGACATCACTTAAAATATAAAAATATATATCGTTGCGAATAGTATGTCATTAATGAATCGTAAAACTTTGATTAAATCAGTTCAAAATTCCTATTCAATAATCGCATACAATTCATATGTGAAGACTATATTAAAAATATATAAAATGAATACAAATTTTTACTTTAAGATAATTAAAGGCTAAAATCAATAGAGTATTGGTAACGATATATATTCTATAATTTAAGTGATGTCAGATCTATGCCCGCGAAATACAATATAGCAAGTTAATTGGCTTCTTGGTCATGAATTGTTCAGAGAGATTAGTTGTTTAAAGCTTAATTCCTTTAAAACCCCTCGTGGAGTTTGAATTTTTTAGAACCATATCCTAAGCTTGTGATGGGGAAAAAATTATAATACCAGACCAGTTCTTTAATTTTGTTTATTGTAGTGTTTTAATAGTTTAAAAAGAATTTTTTTCTGAGATTTGATTTTCAAAAATATGTAAGAAATTAAAGATGATATAATTAGATATTCTGCGTATTTTAAGCAACAAAAATCTCAACGTATGTATTTAATTATTGAAGCATAATATAAGTGACACTTATTAAGTGTGGTGAACGATAACAACATTGCATCCTTCACTTCTATTTCGCATCTTTGAGTCAATTTGAAAAATTTCCAGTACTGTATAAAACAAGTGATCGATTGGTCTTTGATTTTTATGACATTTGTAAAAATTTTTATATTATAATAAACTTTTTAAGATTTAAAATTTTGTTTTCTTTTTTTAATACTTTTTGTTGTTTTTATGGCTTTAAATATAGATTCTTTAGATTCTCTATTATAGTTCAAATTGTTTCTTTTGCACAGAGTCATTTTAATTAACTATAATATGTAAAACTATAAAAGAAATTATGTAAAAATTGAGATTTAAATTTATAAATTATATTATAATATTCTGAGAAATGAATAATAATTATGTGAAACAAAATAATACTTTTGTTTTTGCTTTTGTTGGAAATTTTTGTACAAAACTTTTTATTTTGCTTAGAGTCGAGACAACTATAATGAGATTTGTCTATGCATTCAAAATAGCTTTTATTCAATTGAATTATTTAAATTGAGATATTATTTAATAATACAAATTGCATATTAAATAATCGATTAAAGAGTTTAGACAATATTGTTTTTCACTCCTATTCTCTTAATTATCACATTTTTCGATTTTTTTAATATTGCGTATATTAAACATAAATATTCATATAAAATGAAATAATTTAATATTCTTATAAATTTATTTCTTATTAATATTCATGAATTAAACATAATTTGAACAATAAAAAAAAATTATTCAACAAAATATTAATAACAAATGTAGAAAATCCAGAATGAGTTTTGTCGAAATAAGTCGTTAAAAGATTTAGAAACTAATATTTTTTCAGGCTTACATACTATATAAAGTACCCTGTTTTCAGCCCTATAAAGCGCGCTTTATTTGAAGAAACTAGTGATTTTCGATAAAATTTTGTGAATGCGCATTATGCGTCAGGTGCGCATTATACGAAAAAAAATCTGAAATATTTTTTTAATCAATATATTAAATAATTAGCATTTTAAATCTCAGAGAGTCGACCAAAAAATTAGTATTTATTAGTTTGTTTTATACTTTTCATATTTTATGCAGTAAAGTCGAATGTAAGAAGTGACTTTGGACAGACAATAGAGCTCTTATCCATATTTTACATAACCTATCGTCAAGTTTGGCCTACTCGTAAGGACTAGGAAGGATATATTTCAGGACCTTGATATATTGGATTGTATTTGTTTTCTTTGACTTTATTTTGATATGTTGGCATACTTTGTTGAATTGTATTCCAATCACTATAGTCAACAGGATTGTTAAAATTTAAACCAGCTTTAGATCCTATGTCTTGAGCCCATATTGTTTGAATTTTAAATACATCCTGACGAATATTGCGCCATTCTTTTTTATTGAGCCCCTATTGTCCTACTCGTAAGGTCTAAGAAGGATATTTTGATAAATTTATCTGAAAATGTTAAGGAGAATATGCATCAACAACTAAATATCAAAAATACAGAGATATGAAATATAAAAAATTTCTTTGGCTAATTTAGGGAGTTTGAATAATTTAGAGACAAAAGGCTTTTGGTAATACACTCTTGACGACAAATGACCTCTAATCATTCACGCTTCATTTCACTTATCATTTATCCTTACCTTATGCTATTATAATAACCATATTAAGAGATTAGTACCATTAAAATATTCTACATTTTCAGTTCACATTATAAGCCAAATGCGCATTATCTGAGTAAAATTCATAATTTTTTGAAATCTTGTGAGTGCGCATTATACGTAGGGTGCGCACTATTGGGCGGAAAACAGGGTATTGGTGAAGGAAGTGATAACCCAGGCATTCATCACTTACTTGTACAATACATATCAATACAAAAGAATTTCAGAAAAAATAATAAAAAGAAGATCAAAAAAAATTGATTGCCTGAACATTTCCATATATGCAATTGAATGTGATTAATCAGGTTTTCTATTTAAATATATATAAAATCTATACTGAACTTACTTTTTCACATATTATTAAACATAATCACAAAAATGCAGACATCACGACCTTAATCGAGGACATAATACAGGCGAGCACATTTAAGACTAACACTTTTTATATCTAACTACCAGTTTATTATAACTAAACATTTATAATTAAATCTTAATGAAAAATGGTTTACAGTAAAGATTGTGGATTATTATTGATGAAAATAACTCTGATATAAAGTCTTCGCAAATTAAATTTACTCTACGTCTGAAGCCTTTCTATTCATGTGTAGTCCAATATTAATGTTGAGTATTTTGACATAAACATAAATAATAGTATTGAAAATTGTGATAGTATTTGAATCTTTAAACTTTATTTTCCTAGTAATAGATGTTCAATAAATTTATTTAGGTTTGATACTAAAAAATTTTTAACAATAATATTGGAATATATGAGTTGGGATTTTATCAAATAAGATTCAACTATATAGCAGTTGCAATGTGTATCTATAGCCATGTAAAGTGGAGGAACTATAATTTGAGACTGGTGTTGGAAAATATAGATTATACATATCTAATTATCATATGAAATATGATTAATAAATATATTGAATATTCTTTAATGTACAAAAATCATATAAAAATCTATGTTAATGATTCAACATATTGAATTGGATAATTATTTATAGATAAAACGTGTAAAATAAAATCAATACTTTACAAAGCTTGTATAAATTTATAATTCCTCCACTTTGACTAGTTGATTCTTATTTGATAAGATCACAACTCATATATGGATAGCATAGAAAGGTTTCAGAGGTAGGGCAAATTTAATTTGCGACGACTTTATATAGCTTTGACTGTATTTCTTTTGATTAGCTTTTTATTTATAATATATTTAGTTTCAAATTTTGTGTTCAATTTTAGAAAACAATCTATATCTCATAAAAATTATTCAAATATTGTGCTTATGATTCGAATTGGTTTTATTTAATTATTAAAAAAAGAGAATTTTCATAATTCATCAATTTTTTTCTTTCTAAACATTTGATAAAATATATGAATTAGCAAATCAATGAGCAATTGACCCCTAACTTGACTTTATTGAACTTTTCTAAAGAATATTTTTAATCATTTTTAATTAAAAATCTTATCCATCATAAGAATAATAATATTTGAATTATGAGAACATTATTGTCAAAAACAATTAACTTTTGTATATTTGATCGATAACTGTAAGCCATAAATGAATATTGTTTTAAAGTATACAAAGTATTATAATTTATAAGTAATTCATAGATTAGAGTATTAATAATACAGTAATGTTTGCCAGAATTTTAAGTTAATATTGTATTTCTATAAAACATTGATCAAAACTTTTGATTCAAAAGTATTGAAAAATTTTCAATAATTTTACATAATTTTATTTTGAGTAAAAAACATTTTTATTGAAGAATCTAATTATAGATTTGTTTTATAAAAGACTTGTTTTTGAGGAAATTAAAATTTTAAATTATAATCAATAGAATATTAGCAATTATGAAGAGTAGCAGTAAGTTAACTATCAAAAGTTGTACATGAATGTTTTTCTTAGAAATTCTTCTAATAATCATAAATCATCAGGACTAAATTTTTACATGGACATAAAGACCATTCACCTAACTAAACTGAAATTATCCCTTATAATTGTGTAAGAAATAAAGAAATGAGTATTTGGCACTTTATGTTCAGTGGCATATTATGAATTCTTAGATCTAAACTTGACTCCGAACTACATGACTGTCTCGCATATTTCATTTTATGATTCGGTAATAAAAGTGAAAAATTAAAACTTCTGTTATAGTAATAGAGAAAGTTATCTAAAACTATAAAAATACAATAATAAAGATAATAAAATATTTTTTGATAATTTTTATTTTGCAAATCTATTAATTTTTTTTTAAAAACTAGAGTTAATTAGACATTCTGTGGAAATAAGTTTAATGTTAATGTTATATTGAAAGAAATGACAAATCAAAGTGTATTTGTAGTTATATTAATATTAAATATATTAATAAGTACTTTGAATTCCAGTCCATTAAATATAAATTCAATTAAAATTGAAAAATTTGAAAACTTAGCCAATTGTGGTGTTTCTAATCAGAACAATGTGGCCCAGTATATAGTGGGCGGCTCTGAGGCCACTCATGGTCAATTCCCATGGCAAGTGTCGGTTCAGAAAAGTGCGGGGGGTCTGTGGTTTCATGTGTGCGGGGGTGTAATCCTAAACACTAACTGGATATTAACGGCCGCGCATTGTATTAATGGGTAAATAAAATTTGTTCTTTTGTTAATTAATTATATCATAAAATTAATTGTAAAACAATTACGCTTAAGTCTGGAGGAGTCGGCTGTTCGTGCAGTAGTGGGCGCACACTTACTAAACGAAACAATTGGTGGCCAAACAAATCATGAAATATCGAGAATAATAAAACACGAATCCTATGATTCAAAGACATTACTCAATGATTTGGCACTAATTGGCGTCAGAAGTCCATTAAATTTAGATAATTCTGAAGGATATGTAAATAGTGTTTGTTTGCCAATAGAGGGCCAAAAATTTACTCAATATGTGACTCTATCGGGGTATGAATTATACAATTGAGTCCACAAATACAGACAATAATTTCCTTTTTCTTCGTTACTTAAATGCTATGTTTGCACAGATGGGGGACAACAGTAAGTGGAGGTCAGACACCGTCTAATAAGTTAATGTTCGTCAATGATGTGCCAATTGTTTCATTACCCAAATGCCGATCCATTTATGGCTTTAATGCTATCCGAGAAGGTATGCTCTGTGCCGGCGCTCAACTCGAGTCAGGCAGAGGACTGTGTCAGGTATTTGTCCACAGATTATAAATGTGTTTCTCTTCTAATAATTCAATTATATATTGTTTGTGTTTGTTATTCAGGGCGATAGTGGCGGACCCCTTATCCAAAAGGATCCAAATGGAAAGGCTGTTCTGGTGGGTCTCTCCTCATTCAATAGACAGTGTGCCTCATCTGATGGAATACCAGATGTTTTTGTCGAAATATCATTCTTTCGCGATTGGATCGATGGAAATGCTATTTAATTGTTTTCAGTTTTGACTAAATCTTTTTGAATTTAAAATATTTTAATAAATAATTTGATTGAATGTAAGAATTTATTTAAATAAATAATTACTAAAATTACATAATATTATGTAAATTATTATCAACATTCGAGGACATATTAAAATTAGTCCAAGGTTTAAACTATTGGTCGCCAAAATCGGCCGAGTCAGGGGGGTGTTTTGAGAGAATTTTGCCAAAAAAGTCAGGGGGAGGTATAGTTTTCATTTCACTCCAAAATATCATTTCATTAATTTGAAATTTTAGTCATTTCTCTTGATTGTGCTTTTGATTAATTTCAATAAACTATTTCCAATTTTTCCAACTTAGTTTTTAGGAAAAATGTTACAGAATTCTTCTTCTCTTCAGGTTATAAATGATACAACTAGTGGTCATTGCATTGAGTGAATAGTTTATTGAAGATCAACAGTCTCTCACTAGTCAGAGGGGTTAAAGAACTGGCAATTAATGAACCGTTTCTTTGCTTTTAATCTAAAAATATCTTTTACTTTAAGAAATACTGAATATTCATAAACGACAAAACAAATTGAATGCACAAAAATACATAATTGAGTACATGGATCAGTTTTAGAAAATAATGTTTGTTTCATTCACTTGATCTATACTGACTCTAAACCATTTTCATTTCGTTTTATTTAAAACTGAAAAATAAACAAAATAATCAGGATAATGTATGCTCACAAACATGAAAACTGCGTTCATAGAAATTAGTCAGTACTGAGACGTTAATATTCCTTAGTTATAAAATTAGATTATTTGTCAGTGAAGTGATGGAACGGATATTTAGACTCGATTTTCATTTCTATTCGACATAACAGGAAGAATATGTTTGTCTCAAATAAAAACTAATACACCCTCGAAAGCAGGATTTAATAACATTTGTATGATTAGCTATAAATAAATAAAAAGTAAAGAATTATTTGTTCTGTTTTATGTTGTCTTTGATTTGTTCACAACAATTCTATAAGGGGCGATTCACATATTACGTTCGCACTTTTTAAGAAATCTAGGGGGG
>JAQFXN010000856.1:0-18160 GCA_034693365.1 Liacarus xylariae
GTGAAATCTATTCTGGTCGAACTCTTGATTATATAGGGGCAAAATGTGTGAATGCAATGTGCCAATCAGTGAATGCAATGACTCATTCATATACTATTCAGCCAACAATTAGTGCTAGTGGTGAACTTTTATCACCATTATTCATTGTTCTACAAGAATTAGAAGGTGATTTTGGACCAAGAGTCAAGAAAAACATGTTCTCTGCTTCTAATATATATGTTAAAGCTTCAAAATCTGGTAAATTAACCAAAGAACTTTTATTAGAATGGCAAAATAAAGTTTTTGCCCCTAATATTAAAACTGATGTCTTATTAATGATTGATTCCTGGAGTACTCATAAAATTCTACATAATACCGAATCAGAAAAAACAATTGAAACTATTATTATTCCCCCTGGATGCACTAGAATAATTCAACCTTTGGATGTATTTTTCTTTAGGATGTGGAAAAATTTTATTCGAAGATTTTCTGATCGTGTTATGTTAGATTCCTGTGATATTGATTTGCACACCAGAGACAATATACTAAAGCTTCAATCATTAGTTCACAACCAATTTTCTTCCCCCCGTTTCATAAATTTCAGAAAATATTCTTGGTTTAAAAGCGGATATATTAGCGATAAACCAGAAATATTTCAAACCCCAGTGGAATTTTGCTTTGATATTAAACAGATTCAATGTTTTGAAATTAATTTTCAATGCACAATTGATTGTTTTATCATTTGCTCCTGGTGCAAAAATTCATATTGTTTTAAACATTTTTATTTAGATTTTCATTTTTGTAATTTATATAATCAATAATGTTTATGTAGATAGATCTAAATAAAAAACTTTTATTATAATTTATTTACATAAATTTAAAAATAACTTGTTAATTTTGTCTTTTTTTCTGTGAAATTTTAAAAACTATTTATTTTTTTTAAAAAATACCTTCTCTAATTACTATTATCCTGTTACAATTTATAAAATTTCACTTAAAATATACCAGATTGAATAGCTCTGCAGAGTAAAACATACACTAAACTGTATGAAATATATGCATTTCCAAAAAGTAATAATCGGACTAAATTTTTTGCTAATCAAATTGGGCAAAAAATTTTAACAACTTTTTCATACATATACAATAAGGTATTCAGGAAAAATATTTTAGCCAAATCGAAGGCGGCGCTCCCAATTACTCTCCTTGTTAGTTTCTAAATATATTAAATAAATAAGAAATAATTATAATATTAATTAAAATTTTTATTTAATTTTTAGTTTTTATTATTTTTGAAATAAATAATTCCAAACAAAAATTTTGATTATGTTTTTTTTGTGTAAAACTTATAATAAATTTTTGGATACATTTTGTCAAAAAATAAGGAATTTATAATTCTACTAATTTAATGGTAGAAAACAATATCTATAATTACAGCAAAAGATATTTTACAATAGAGAATACAATATATTAACTTATAGTAATTTAAAAGACTTGAATAAATTAAAAAATATCAACTTTTAAATAAAATATATGAAAAAACTTATTGTTTCCCAAACTTGTATTTTGTTCTAATTTTGTTCTTCAGATTTATTTCGACGATTACTTTCCACTTTTAACCCCATCTTTAATTCAAACAAAAATGTGTAGAATTTTGAATACAAGATAAACAAAATAATGAATTACCTCTGGAGAAGACCAATCCTTTTGCACCTACAGTTCGTGCCTAAATTAATCAAAAATAACATTATTATTAATGATCTTGGCAGAGAAAGTTTATTATAGAGCAGAGGGATCAGCCTAAAATTCCAAAAGATTAGGATTTACAGTATATTTCTGACTTTTTGGACCAAGAACAAAATGTGCATTTTGTAGGCAGATTGGGTTTAAAGTATTTTTCACAAAATACGACCTATTCTAACCCACTTACTTCTGGATAATTTTTGGCTTTATTTACCAAAATTTTCATAGAATTTACTGAATACTCTGTAACTGCAGAAAAATTGCAAAGAATATTATTTTCCCTGCATTTTTTAAGTCTGAAAAGTTGGAAGCGGAAGCAAAAAACAGATATATTTTCGAAATTCCAAGGAGTGGGTATTTTTAACATTTGTAGCTTTATATTCTCTCTCTTTGGCCATTCTCGGAGTCAATTATTACAGGTGATTGAAAATTTTATTAATCTTTCTACTAGTGAGTAGTTGTTTTTATTGCAAATAACTTTAGAGTTTATAAGTTGTAACTATGAACAATTTTAAATCGAGAAATAAACTTTTTTGTTATTGATTCGTTTTATATTATTTTTTTTCTAATCTGTAACCGAAAGTTTAAGTTCAGCATAAAATAATTTGAAATAAAAATTTGTTATAAATTGATTCTATGAATGACTGTTTTCATTTGATTTTAATATTTGGCTGTCGGTCACTGGCTGTCAAATAAAATAACATAAAACGAAATTGTCACAAAAAATGAATATCTCTCCATTTTAACTTTTTCATATTTATAACATGTGAAGAGCTTGACCTTGCTCGCGAGCAAGATTTTTCTCTTTTATTAAGACTTAATTTATGTGTAAACATCGATTTTCTTATGATGTCATACCCATAACTATTCCATATGCATATGTCCTATATTATCAACTTGAAATTCCTAAATATTTTCTGATTTTCCTTAAAATTTTTCCACTTCGCCCTCGTTTCATTTTATGAAATTCATATTCAGGATATAAAGTTGTCTACTGTGCGAAATTTAATCAGGATATAATTCATTTTGTGACCGTTAGAGGGCGCTAAATTTAGGAACTTCAAGTTGATAAAATAGGACATATGTATATCGAATCCAAAGAAATCGACCATGCAGATTACGAATTTGAAAGAATTATTTCTATATCTTGTCAGATAAAAAATTTATGATAGATTTTCCATTAAAAAAATTAACCCCGATACCAACTGTCGATCCCATCCACCCCCAATTTAGAACCCACTTGTGTCTGTTACTCCTGCTCTATGTCTATCGATTCACAACACGTGTCATCGTAGGGCCCGATAAGCAATCGTAACTCAGCATCAATAAGTGCCCATAGACGTATCATAATTGGGCCCGTGAAGCGAACCTAACTTAGCATCAATAAAGATCCATAGACGTATCATCGTTGGGCACGCTAAGCAATCGTAATTTAGCATCAATCTGGGCCCATAGACGTTTCATCATTGGGCCCGTCAAGCAATCCTAACTCAGCATCAATATGGGCCCATAGAAGTATCATAATTGGGCCGTGAAGCGAACATAACTTAGCATCAATAAAGATCCATAGACGTATCATCGTTGAGCATGCTAAGCAATCGTAACTTAGCATCAATCTGGGCTCATAGACGTTTCATCATTGGGCCCGTCAAGCAATTCTAACTCAGTATCAATATTGGCTCATAGACGTGTCATCGTTGGGCAAGTTAAGCAATCCTATCTCAGCATCAATATGGGAATATAGAAGTATCATTTTTGGGTAAGCTAAGCAAACCTAACTTAGCATCAATAAGGATCTATAGACGTGTCATCGTTTGGCACGCTAAACAAACCTAACTCAGCATCAATAAGTATCCATAGATGTGTCATCGTTGGGCCCGTAAAGCGAACATAACTCAGCATCAATAAGGATCCATAGACGTGTCATCGTTGAGCATGCTTAACAAACCTAACTCAGCATCAATAAGGATCCATAGACGTGTCATCGTTGGATATGCTAAGCAATCCTAACTCAACATCAATATGGGCCCATAGATGGATCATCGTTAGGCCTGCTAAGCAATCGTAATTCATCATCAATATGGGCCAATAAATGTATCATCATTGGGCCCGCTAAGTAATCCTAACTAAGCATCAATATGGGCACATAGACGTATAATCGTTTGGCCAGTTAAGCAATCGTAATTCAGCATTAATAAGTGCCCATAGACGTATCATCATTAGGCCCGTAAAGCTAACTTAACTCAACATCAATATGGATCTATAGACGTGTCATCGTTGGGCCCGCTAAGCAATCATAACTCAGCATCAATATGGGCCCATAGATGGATAATCGTTGGGCCCGCTAAGTAATCGTAACTTAGCATCAATATGGGCCTATAGATGTATCATAATTAGGCCCTCTAAGCAATCGTAACTCAGCATCAATAATGGCCCATAGATGTGTCATCGTTGGGCACGCTAAGCAATCCTATCTCAGCATCAATATGGGATCATAGACGTGTCATCGTTGGGCACGCTAAGCAAACCTAACTCAGCATCAATAAGGATCCATAGAAGTGTCATCTTTGGGCACGCTAAGCAATCCTAACTCAACATCAATATGGGCCCATAGATGGATCATCGATATACCGCTAAGCAATCGTAACTTAGCATCAATATGGGTCTAATGATGTATCATCATTGGGCCCGCTAAGAAATCCCAACTCAGAATCAATATGGGCCCATAGACGTGTCATCGTTAGGCACGCTAAGCAATCCTAACTCAGCATCAATATGGGCCCAAAGACGTATCATCGTTGGGCACGCTAAGCAATCCTAACTAAGCAACAATAGGGGACCAAAGACGCATCATCGTTAGGCCCGCTAAGCAATCGTAACTCAGCATCAATAAGGATCCATAGATGTGTCATCGTTGGGCACGCTAAGTAAACCTAACTCAGCATCAATATGTATCAATAAACGTGTCATCGTTGGGCACGCTAAGCAAACCTAACTCATAATCAATAAGGATCCATAGACATGTCATCGTTGGGCAAGCTAAGCAATTCTAACTCAGCATCAATAAGGATCCATAGACGTGTCATCGTTGGGCAAGCTAAACAAACCTAACTCAGCATCAATAAGGATCCATAGATGTGTCATCGTTGGGCACGCTAAGTAAACCTAACTAAGCATCAATAAGTATCCATAGATGTATCATCGTTGGGCACGCTAAGCAATCCTAACTCATCATCAATAAGGATCCATAGACGTGTCATCGTTGGGCACGCTAAGCAAACCTAACTCAGCATCAATAAGGATCCATAGATGGGTCATCGTTATGCACGCTAAGCAAACCTAACTCAGCATCAATAAGTATCCATAGACGTGTCATCGTTGGGCACGCTAAGCAATCCTAACTCAGCATCAATAAGGATCCATAGATGTGTCATCGTTGGGCACGCTAAGCAAACCTAACTCAGCATCAATAAGTATTCATAGACGTGTCATCGTTGGGCACGCTAAGCAATCCTAACTCAGCATCAATAAGGATCCATAGATGTGTCATCGTTGGGCACGCTAAGCAAACCTAACTCAGCATCAATAAGTATTCATAGACGTGTCATCGTTGGGCACGCTAAGCAATCCTAACTCAGCATCAATAAGGATCCATAGATGTGTCATCGTTGGGCACGCTAAGCAAACCTAACTCAGCATCAATAAGGATCCATAGACGTGTCATCGTTGGGCACGCTAAGCAAACCTAACTCAGCATCAATAAGTATCCATAGACATGTCATCGTTGGGCAAGCTAAGCAAACCTAACTCAGCATCAATAAGGATCCATAGATGTATCAACGTTGTGCACGCTAAGCAAACCTAACTCAGCATCAATAAGGATATATATATGTGTAATCGTTGGGCACGCTAAGCAATCCTAACTCAACATCAATAAGGATCCATAGACGTGTCATCGTTGGGCACGCTAAGCAATCCTAACTCAACATCAATAAGTATCCATAGACATTTCATCGTTGGGCACGATTAGCTATCCTAACTCAGCATCAATAAGGATCCTTAGACGTATCATCGTTGGGCACGCTAAGCAATCCTAACTCAACATCAATATAGGCCCATAGACGTGCTTCGTACCATAGATATGAACTTTAGCAATCGCAAGTAAAACTGATGTCAATAATTTTTTAATGGAAAATCTATCATAACTTTTTTATTTGACAAAATATCTGGCTAATTCTTTCAAATTCGTAGTTAGCATGGTCGATTTATTTGGAATCGATATACATATGTCTTATATTATCAACTTGAAATTCCTAATTTAGTGCTCTCTAGCAGTTACAAGATTAATTATATCTTGATCAAATTTCACACAGTAGGACAACTTTATCTCCTGAATATGAATTTCATAAAATGAAACGAGGGCGAAGTGGGAAAATTTTATGGGAAATCAAAACATTCTTCTTTGTTATAAAGAGTGCCTATGAATGACTCACTTTTCCTTTCAAACTGTGTTTAGTTGTCGTTCAGAGATTAGTCAAATACAAATACATTAATAGGTAATACACTAAGATTTTGTATACTATGTGTAAAGAAATAAATTGTAGAGAGTTTATATTCAGAATATATCACTAAATAAAATAATTATTTTGAAAAATGTTTCGAAATAAAAATGTATTTATTATTTGGAAATAAATAAATTTTTGATAGCAAATAATGTACAGAATAAGTTTATTTTGAACATTAATACTAATAAATTTTTATTTTATCAAAAAATATAATTCACGAAAATTATAGTAAAATCTCATAATTAATATGAAATTTGATGATAGTTTCAGTGACTACAGCCCAATGTAAAATACCTGGTGATTTTTTTATTAAAAAATTGCCTTAATATTTCACTATATTGTAATATATTTAATATATTATTACTCCCAGTCTAAGCTCCAACACTTGCCAAACATTATCACCCATTATGGCGCTTATACGCTTTATTGAGCCTTCTTGGATCTCTGAGTGTTCATAATAATGTTTTCCAGTCGGAGCGCGTGCTAACTTCCTATAAACTAGTGTGTGGCCAGATAGGCCGTGAAGGCCTTAAACGGCTTAAACTAATAAGAACAGACATCACTAAAATACTAAATGCCGCTGAGAATAAAGGCTTATAATATTTAATAACTAAAGGCATAGAGCGCTTTTAAATTGACTGATTAGACATGTATTGAGAACACTCTACATCAACCACTTCATATAGAAAGGAGTATACACATTTGCTAAACAATTACCATTTACTATAGCAGCGAGTATACATAAATCACAAATCCTCTGCTATAAACACGTTATAAAGCAGAAAGTATTCATAGCTATTATACAATAACTCCTTTATATATCAGCAAATAGGCATGAATACTCTATAATAACTCTACGTTAGCAATACTAAATTACAGACCGACTGATTAGATATACATAGAATGAATTGAAATGACAGCTCTGAGCAAGCTCAGAGCATGCGGTCTGGTGTGGCCGAGGTAATGAGAAAATGTATAAAATCAGATGCTCTACCTAAGGGCAAGCAGTTTCTTTGCCTTCGGGCTTGGTATTGCCGTGCTCACTTGAGAGTTACCAGTTGTGCTTTACCAAACCGACTTTTGATTGTTAAAGGAAACTCTGTCCGATTAAACTGATAGATTATTTTGTTCACATTAAATGTATTAGACTTATGCTAATTTTCGATAAATAACGCAATAGTAATTTTAAGCTTAATAAATCAGAATAAATTATTGTGTAGAAACATTGGGTAGATTATCAGTCAATGATAGTCAACAGCAGCAGAAAAAGAGATCCAGAAGAGGGTTCCGACAAAGGAGACGCCGCCAAAGTGGACTAAAGACGAGACACCAGTATTTCTCCCTTACTCATCACAACGTAGACTTGCGTGCCTACATATTCGGGAGTCAACTAAAGACGATTAGACGATAGACGTAAACACCAAGAATTCCTCTGTACTCATCGCAACGTAGACCTGCGTGCATACTAGTGTTGTTAAATTACCGTATTTTAAAAAAGCGACCGTAAATTACGCGTAACCTACGGTGAATTACCGTAAATTACAATTTTGAGTGCAAATTATAAATTTATTGAAAATCACTCAGAAAATATTAAATATCAATAAATTCTATGTGTATAGCCTAAATAAACCATGTGCCTCGACAATTTTGCATAATACCCCCTGACATTCTACCTTACCCCTCATGTGCATTTGTTATATTTTGGAATTTTGTATACTCCGTTATGAAGTTTTGATATATATTTTCATAAAATACTCTCCCCCCATATATCCACACCTTACTCGACGTAAACTAGTTAACCCTGATTATTTCTAGATCATTATAAATAATATATATTTATTCTCTTTATTCTACTACCATAAAAATCATAATACTCTTTTGCTATGTTAGTTTTGAGATCTCTAATACGATTGAACTGTGAGCAACTTTTCATCTCGCTTATTTAATAGCCTATCTTCTCAATGGATTCTTGAACTCTCTAATAGTATTAAACAATAATTTTTCACAAAAATTACGTTATTGTTTTAATTAAATCTTTTATTAATAAATAATACAACATTTTGAAATTTGAATTTCATTCATAATTTACACTAAAGTGTAATTTATAAACTAAAATTTATAAATTATGGTAATTTACGTAAATTATAATAATTTACGCTATTAACAACGCCAGTGCCAACATATTCAAGGGTAAACCTCTTCTTGGAGCGGTTATAACTGCTGTACTGCAGTAATTAGTGTGAAAGGGTTTATTACAATCTTGGTGAATATCTAAAATCAACTACTAACTGAAAACGTATAATTGCCTTAAAATGACATTGCTAATTGTTCATAATGAAGCACAATTATGATGAAACACATAACAACAGAATAATATTGTAAATCAAGATAATAAAATTAGTAGTAAAATATACTAATAGGAAAATATAGATAATTTTTATTGTTTGCTTTATAATTGAGAAATCAAAGCATTTTTAGGGATTTATAATTTGATAGTTTCTATTTTTTATTAGAATATCTTTACAAAACAGAATTTATATTAAAGACTAAAATATTTTGAATTTAGAATCGAATTCGTGTCAATTTGCTAAAATAATTTTCTAAAATGATAGGGAGTGGTGTGGTTCTAAAATGTGGTCCTATTACATGAAGAAATATTTTGAAAATTTATGCGATATTGAGGCTATTTTGGCTATTCTACACCATGTTAATAAAAAAAACTAATTCAACTTCTATCTCAAAAAAATTTGAGTTTAATTCAGAATTTATGAAAGAAATATATAATTCATTTGGCAACACTACTAGTAGTATTTACTCACTTATATGTTCAACAGTAGTGTTGCCAGTTCTCCAGGAATTTGCATGAATCTCCCGGAAATGTGATACTACTCCTTCCTCCCTGAATGTTTCTTTCCTTAATAAGAAAATCTTCCGATAAAATATACGAATTTTTGTGTTTAAAAATATAAATAACTTATTCGTAAATGCATATAAAACCAGATTAAATAATTTTTTATTTCTATTAATCAATTTGGTATTTAATCTTCAAATTTTGTCTTAGTCTATTTGACCGAATTGAATCTATTAATCCTATTTTTAGAAAGAGATTATAAAAAAATTTCAGGCACAAAATCTTTGATCGTTGGCCGATTTTCTAATAAATTTTAATATTTATCCAAACACTCAGCTTAATTTTTTAACGAAATTTACTTGAAGTCATTAATTTATTTAATAAATAAAGTAAAATGTAAAGAACATTGAGTTTTACAAAAATTATAATTTAAATTAATGTTAACGTAAATATGTTTAGCCAAAATAATCACTATCTTGAAAACTTTGTAAATTTTCCTCTGAATTTGCCCCACAAGAAAATTTTTTCTTAATTTCACATGTAATATTTTATTGTATGTTACATTTATACCCCTTTGTGGAAGTCTTTAACTAACTCATAAATTCTCCTGGAATCTCCAAGAATAGGGTATTTCAAAAATATAAGCTCTTTTAGAATATTAATCAAGTTAAAATTTTTCTATGATGTTTTAATTACAAAATTTATATTTTGTAATTTTACATTGGAGGCAAAATAAATCAATAAAAAAATTGTTTATTTGAAATTTGGATTTCAAAGGAATCTAGCATGTGTCAATAACAAGTTTAATCAAATTAAAACTGAGTAAAAATTAATTAAATATTATCAAAGATGCGCAAAATAATAAACTAATATATAGAACGTCTGCTATATATAAAAATATATTAGAAATCATACATAAAAATTAACTTGAGAAGTTGCAGATTTAGTGTTAAATATATTCTTAAACTTAAATTTTTTCATTTTAAATTTTATATTATGTATATTCCGAATATAATAAATATATTTATTTTCATTAAAATCACTTTGGCATTTAAATAATCCAAGCATATTTTAATAATTTATTAACCTGTATTCAAGGTGAACGAAGATCAATTGCAAAATATTTTATATATAAATTTATTTTTGATCTTGGCATTGTACGCAATATACCTGTATACCTGATAAATTTTAAAATTTATCAATAATTTAACATTATATAAATAACTGCAATATTTTTTTAAATATCTTTTAAGAACAGAAAATATTGAAACAAAATTTAAAAATAATTTTATTATATTAAAATGTTAAATTATATGATAATCTTTTTTATAATTTTAAATACCTTCTATGTAGCAGAATGTATGATAAACTAGATATTTTTACGCTTTCTAACTTTAATATATCATATTGTGATTTATTTTATTTCTAGTTTCATCCCGAACATCGCAATACTGCCAAACACCACCAGCAATAACATGTCAATCCATTGCTTTGGAATTTTTCTATGACAGTGCAACTAAAAATTGTACCTCAACAGGCTGTCCAGGCTGTCCAAAAGCACAGTTTTTTACAGTTGAACAATGTGATAACTGTTGCCTTCATAATAAATTAAATGCATGTACAAGAGGTAAGACTATAATAGTATATTTGAGATTTCCTGGTAATATAAAATCGCAAGGTTTATTTTCAAATTATATTTAATTGATCCAGTTCCAGCAAACAATCCATGTGAACCAAAAACGACAAAATTCTTTTTTAATGCCACGTCCAGAGCCTGTCAACAAGGTGTTGGTAGATGTTCTATTGGATTCTTTCCTAATCTCGAAGCATGCCAACAACAAACACAGTCATGCAATTAACCAATCTCAAATGTTTTATAAACTTTATTTCATAAAACTCTCAATAAATAAATCAGAATTTAATAAAAAAGTACTGTAAAACACTTTTGTGTAAATATTATTGTGTTATAAATGTTGTTTTTATTATTAATTTATTTGAAACATTATTTGTGTAAAATAAGGATAGTAGCAATATAGAAATTCAAACAAGTTTATATTTTCATTTTCTATGAAAGCAGATATAAAACACTGCATAAACAATTTTTCAAAAATATATTTTTTAAATACCGCACAAATTAACAATATTTATCTAGATTTATTAAAGATTTGGTTTTTCAAATCGAATCAATTTTAATTCTAGAACAAGTAATCATCTAGCTATAATCTTCCATATCTTACTCTTAATAAATAGATTTATTTTATAAGCCTGGGCCCCGTTAAATTCTTTTAGCCTCGGCCTGGGGGTCCAAAAAACTCTAGCTTAGGCCAGCCTTAGGGAGGCCTGACCTCTGCTCATCTTTAGTCTTAGCATTAGATTTTTAATGAGTGACTATTCATACCTATTGGGCGATACTCTGCTTCTCAGTTATATATAAAAATCACTGGCGTTGGCTATTCTATGTACCAGCTTGGTACTTCATTACCAGGAGTGAACCTATTCCTTAAAACCACTAAGAATTCAGTATTTAGTGAAATCCAAATAATTAAAATATCCAATAAATAGTTTGAATGCAAAGAGATTTGGATTAAATTCAATTTTATGACTAAATATTTTATGAATCAATCATTTTATGCATTAGTTTTGCATATATTTTGGCCAAATTTAGTTTAATAGTCGGTTACTTTAGTGATGAAATGGACGTTAATTTAATTAATATTCTTTTTTGGAATTTAATTACATTAATAACATTCACCCAAACCTTTTGTACCCTTTGGGCAGGACGTGTTTTATTTTGCTGTCTTTATATTTTAACTCTACTCCCGGACAAATGTTACTAAACCTTTAGTGCTGACCATGGAAATTTTAAAATAGTTTAGATCCTATAAGTTATGCGTGAGGTTATAAGTTTCATCCTGATGCAGAATTATAAAAATTTTTAGTGAAATTCTTTCTAAATTCTTTAGAAATTAAAGAATTTGTCAAATTTCCTTAAATTACTTCATTTCTAATTAAATTCTGCAAGAATTAGACGAGTCATAAATACCCTCCAATGGATCCAGTGTTCAAAATTTAGCAAATCTCTCAGGTCATACCTCTCTTTGACATTGTTCCATAACCAAAACTCACCTTTGACTAGGGGATGTGGAAGGAGGGTATAGCGTATAGCTATGAATACCCAATAGCGTTTTTTGTCACGTATCCCGATAGGTTTTCAGCGAGGTATTTACTCCCCCCCCCCAATGCAAATTTTTATGAAACGGCGCCGTTTTCAAAAATTTTCCAAAAACTTGACCACTTTTTAGCAATATTTTTAGAAACTGTTTTATAAGTAGTTTTATATTTTTAAAAAACATAAATAAATTAATTTTGAGCGTTGAAAACATGTTTATTACATATTATAGCTTCGATTCCCATTTTCAGGCCATTGGCCAATTTATATAGACTTTTGTAATGTTCAATACATAGCCAGTCACTCATCAAGTTTAATACTAACACAAATAGTGTGATATTCAATGTGGAGTTGATCTGAATAGTAGTGAAATACTACTAGAATTTGAATGAAATTTGAGTTTAGTTTTTAGACAAATAAAATTATATTTCCTATTAAAACAGTAATAATCTCTTTGAACAATCAAAAAATTTCTTAATAATTTATTCTCTAAATCCAATAAATTACAATACTATTAATTAAATCCCCAAATAATTTTGACCATCCTAGGTATATATGATAATGTGTTGGATATAATTGAGATCTGGAAACTAATAACAGCACATACTGTAAAAATTATATGCATTGCATATAAAGGGAAGCATTGCTTAATATCTTGTCGAATATTTGGTACTTTTACATACTCTGCTTGAGATTCTGTGTGCTCTTATTAGTTTCCAGATCTCAATTACTGGAAAACTTGTAGAATATATTATAATTTTTTTAATAAACTAATTAATACTGTATCATTACTCGTACAATAGGATAAAATTACAAAAGATTGTAGCAGGAAGAATTTAGAATTTGTTTAGAAAATTCCACAGGATAAAATATTAAACAAACAACATGTTATGATTTTGCTATTTAAAAAGAATCTTTTTCAACTTTTAGGATGACCTGGTAAAGATCTTAGATTAATAGTTTGAATTGAACTTTTGTTGCTTTTATTACATAATCAGAGATAGTCCATAACCAATAATAGAAAATAACATTGTTAACAAAATTATCAAAATATTCACCCTGGCATTTTTATATCAAAAAACCTATTATAGGCTCTACAGTGCTTCTCCAAAATAACACCCAGAAATTAATGCATTCTCTATTGAATCTCTTCATATTGCAAACTATATTATAAAGTCTTGGACAATTAAAATGCACAAGGTCTACAGGCTTTTTAAACTATCCATATGTAGTCCAATATTAATATTCAATTTTTTAAGACTCATAATTTTTTAATTGAATTTTCTATTACTTGGAAAGTGAAGATTAAAGATTCAAAAACTATCAGAAAGTCCACAGGAGGATTTTTCAGGATGTGTAATAAAGATGTTTTTATTGCTCAAAATCAGTGTTTTTATCGTTTTTTAAATAGAAAAATCAGTAAAAATTGTCCAAAATTAGTACATTTTACGTTCTTTTAAATAAAAAACTCATTGAAAACTGGAAAATAGCGCACAAAATGAGGACTCCACTTCCGTAGGTGGGCTGCACGAGATTTATTTCTTGAGTGTATGTTTGAAAAGCGTTGGATTTCTGAATTTGAAACATTTGAATTTACTAAAGTTCTTTTAAAATTGTAAACAATAAGTCTGTCGGAAAATGTTAATTTCAAGGGTATTTCACGATAGATTAAAATAAAGCTCTTTAATGATTATAAAACTGAGAAAAACTACTTTTCTATTGATTTATTTATTTAATGGATTAAAGGAAGAGAAACTTAAGAAACAACTTTTTGATACTTCTCAAAACCCTTGAATGTCCCGTGACATATGATGTAGAGTTCACATCAATTACCCTTCCACTTTCACAGCACAGTCAAAGGCTATGAGTTCAAAATCGATTTATAATATCTATTATTAATAACATTTTCCAACAGACTTAATGTTTACAATTTTAAAAGAACTTCAGTAAATTCAAACCTACACCACTCAAGAAATAAATCTCGAGCTCTGGTGATAAGTAGTTTACACAAAATTAGAAGATATCTTTAGTAATTTGAAAGTGCTCTTCTTCATGCGTTCCTTTTCAACATTATAAGATTTTGCACATATATTGTAAGTAGGCCTGGGCAATGGGGGGGAGTATAGCCAAAATATCCCCTCCCTGAGTTGAAGAAAAAAGAGGATCCCTCCCCTTCCCTAGAAATTTTGAGAAAACGGCGCCGAAGGCTGTTTTTGAAGAATATTTTGTAAAATTCAGTCTAAATTCTTAATAAAATACCAGAATTTTATCAAATTTTTGCTAAATTTAGTCTAATTCTGTTAGATTCTTACAGAATTCATCATAATTGCCTTATTCCTGTCAAATTCTTGTGGAATTAGTCAAAATTATGTCAAATTCTATTAAATTCTTTCAGAATTGGTCGAGATTCTGTTAAATTACATCATTTTTAATTAAATTCTGCAAGAATTTCACGGTTGAAAAATACCTCCCTATACCACCCCTGTGATTTTGAGGCTCTTATCAATACCCTATGCCTTCCCTGACTTTTCATCCTTTACCCACTCCAAATTGTAAGGCATGTCAGAATTTAATTGCAACTTTAGTTAAGTCTCACTCAAATTATGTTTATTATGATAATAATTCTCAAAAGAAAATTTCCAAACTTTAAACATGAGTTAGAATAATGGAAAGTTTTGTTTTTTCATGTTGGAATAGTGAAAAATGTTTTATCCTTCAGAATCAGAAGTTTAAAATTTTTTTCATAAAATCTAATTGCAATGAATTGATTTATAAGTTTGTAATAAGAATTTATTTGTTTAGTCAAAATTCTCTAATTTTGATAAAAAAATTTTAAAAAAGTATTTGTCGAACATTTATTTATACATTTTTATAATTATTATAACTTTTTATGTGCAAATAAATGAGAATTTTCCCCAAGAATGTCAGCTAATGTGTGGAAAAGCAGAGTAGTTTTCCTTGACTTTGAACCTGTTCTATAAAAAATGACTTTTATTTTTTGGACTGGTACAAAAATAGTTATTTGAGAAAACATTAAACTCTATAATAATTATTAGAATTTTTGCAAATAATATTTGGGACCGAAAACACCATTCATTGGATCGTAAAGTCGAGTTCAAAGATATAATTATTATTTTCCAATACATTAGTTTTCTTATTCGTCTCAATCAGTGGTAGATTTTAAAATCAACCGGTTTTCAACACAAAAGCTTAAACATTTAGACGAGAGATAAACAAAAACAGTTTTCCTAAAGGCCTTATGATGTGATGTCATCTGAATCGTCATTATCTTTAAACTTAGTGTGAGATCCGAGTCTTAGAATACAAACCGATTTTTTCCAAATTATTCTGAAATAAAATAATAATAAATGACATTAACTTTGAATAAAAGGAAAAATTAACAAACTTTTACAAAACACTGCAATCAATTTACGTCATATAAAATTGTTTTCTTGTGTGTGAACTCAATGTATAAGTTATTTTTCAATTCTTATTAACATTTTGGTAGAGCTAAAGAAAAAGTTTGTTAAAATTGAATACACAATAAAACTAAGAATTTTATCGTTTTTTGTGTTTTATTTTAAGGAATAAATATATTCAAAGAAAATAAATTATTAACAGTTTGTCTGATATAAACTCTACATCAGATCTGATATTCTTTCTGTTTGGAAGTGAGAAAAAAAGTAATAAATAATTATAAAAATGCCCAACACTAACAACAATCAGTTAGAAGTGGAGGATATCTATGCGATCGGTGAAGAACGCTCGCGGAGGAGATCATCAACGAAGGAACCGCTCAGTTATACCAATAGAGCCATTGATAAGTTCGCCGAATCTATTAGTGCTATGAATGAAGCCGTTTTGCTTCCGTCAAAGTTACGGGACATCGAAGTGTCCGAATCGGAGGCCAACGAGATATTAGAGTTCGACATCGCGCCCAAAACTGATCTCTACCAGTACTTCACCATGCTCAATAATGTCAAGGACGACCTCTTCAGTGGACTGTCCAATGGCGACGAAGTGACGGTTTCGCCCATTAATTCCAATAGTAATAACAATAATAACCGATGGGATAGACAACAGTCTGACGAAGCATTCAATTCTCTGACCAGTTTGTCGAGTTTGTCCATTTCATTAGATGGCGAACCCGTCTCTTTCGAGGACAGGGCCAACCAATTGATGTCAGTGTTTATGCAACACTTGCAGTCCTTGTATGGCATTCTTCAGCACTTTAGCAAAGCTGCTGAGTATATAACCAAAAGATACCAACAGGAGATCGACAGGACTGACGACTAACTAATGTTCTCAAAGACTCAAAATCTCTTATTTTTTATTAGTGTTTTAGAACCGCTTTTTATTGTATTTTTTGTATGTTTTACACCATTATTTGATTTTTATGTAATTCTTAATATTTGGTGTTTTTCTTTAGTTTAAACTTTTTTTTGTATTATTTATTCATTTTTTAATAAATGTCTTCAATCAAAAAGACTGATTATCAGTAAGTTTTAAATCTAATTATTTTGTTATTAATGTGAAAGTTAATGAAGAGAAACGATGAGAGGGATCGAGAAGTGGGAGAGTGTGTGTGCGAAACGAGAGGAAAGTTTTCAGTAAATAATATTCTTAAGAAATTTTTCCCAAAACACTTCATTCCACATATCTCTCCCTCTACTGAATTCAAATGAATTTAAAGGCATCTGAAAATAATTTCCTCACAAAATCATTAAAACTCTTTATAATTGAATTCAATTTAAATTTAGCGGAAATGTTTGATTAGATTAAAGTCACCCATCAATTATTCAATGTTTGCAAATCGCTCTAATATATTATGCAATTATTCTAATTATAAGCACAAATTATATTTCTTTGAATATTTTATTTAATCGCTTTTTTCTAAACGCTTACAAATTGAATAATTATTTTTATGCTTTAAAAAGTCCAAATAATATAAAAGTGTAAAATTCTTGCTCTTATAAACTCCCTATCTTGTAAAAATGCACAGGTAATAGATCAACTTTTTATTGTTTCGCTTAATTTTATGTTATTTGACTAATCTGTGACCGGGAGCTTAATCTCAATTTAAAATAAAACTTTTTTATAAAGAAATTCTATCAATGACTAAGTTTTTATTTCAAACTAATATTTGGCTGTTGTTCACAGATTAGTCAAATATAATAACATTAAGCGAAACACTAAAAGGTTGATCTATTATCTGTTCATTTTTAGTAGATCAAGAGTTTATATTACCTGATTAATATAATAAAATATCCTGGAATTAATCGTTTACTTAGCTCAATGTAGTACTAATTTCAGACACACGATTACACTTTAAATACTGTAGTAATCATTTGTTTATTCTAATTATAAAAAGTTGTTGAGATTCTCAACTTAAGGAATAAATATTCCTTCAAAATCTTGATAAATTTATTAATTTTTATAACTTTTTATATTAAATCAAAATAATAACATAATTAATGAGCAGAGAACTGGGATAGCAATAGAGATGAGCCTAGGTTCGAGGCCAGGCTCTAGGAGTTTTGCGCGCCTCCAGTGGCCGTGGCTCATAGAATTTAATGAGGCCCAGGCCCACGCTCAGGCTTATAGATTATGGGCCAAAAAAATATATTGCGAGTGTAGAAGTTTAGGTCAATTTATTTGAAATATATTTCTTAAAAACTATTCTAACAAAGTATACTCTAGTTCTAAGATTCCCGAAAATTTTTAGGCACTCATTAGGCTTAATATTATTTATGTGGTTTAGCATCTTATAAGTTAATATAAATTAATTATCCAAAAAGTTTATTACAAAAGTTATGTGCAATAAATATTTTATTCATTATTAAATTCAATTTATGC